>JAHBCN010000958.1:2500-138806 GCA_019359885.1 Listronotus oregonensis
GTTGAAATCTTGTTTTGATTTCCTGGTTAATTCTGTCTACAGAAGTAAACAGTTCACTCCGCAGTTCCAACTCATTTGACAAACTAGCAGCCGCTACTCTATCGTTGTTTTTTTTTTCTTGTACGGCAGGGTGCAGCCTCAATGCCCTGTTCTTCACATACCTTTTTTGCAAAAGAGGATGCACCATAAACCAGATCATCCTTCTTTTCCACCAAGAAGATCTCTAAAGCCTTAACTTTAGTGGATCAAGAACTAATGTAAAGGTGTTTTGTCTGTAGATACAGTTGAATTTTATGAACTTCCACAAGAATTGCATTTCAGAATCCAAAATAGCATAGAAATGCAAATAAGTGCATGGAAGTCAAAATATAACCAGCATCGGATCTGGTTGTCACATTTTCTGTCACATCAGTCAAAAGCTGTTCCAGCATATCCAGGATTCCTGAATAATGGTTTATCATTACATTAACTGCATCATCTCTGGCTTTCCAGCGAGTATGAATCAAGCGCTTCACACCTTGCTTCGTTACAGTAGTCAGGGCGTCCCAGCGATGAGTCGATGATGAGAAAAACACAAGGACGCGTTCCAAGGTACTAAAAAAGTTACTAAATTAATGGCAACCGATGCAGCATGTACTCCAGTCAGGTTGAGGGAATGATTTGTGCATGCCACATACTGTGCCTTCGGATTCACCTCTTTAATCCATGCTTGAACTCCACTGTGTGCACCAGACATAACCACTACGCTGTAATACTCTTGTCCTATACAGTCCTGTATATCCAGTTCGTCTGGTGTAATTTCGTCTACAATCATTTTCGTTAGTTGCTCTACATTTTTTTCCTTCGCTTCCATAAAGTCGACGAAAGACTCCACTACCTCTACTTTGCCTTCTTCACACTTCACAACTTGATCCGCCAAAACTTGGATGAATTCGTTTTGTGTCTAAGGTGATAGATACGAGACTTGGATTTTGCTTTCAAGCTTAATCGTCGTAACATATTTTCATAATATCGCGTAGTATTTTGCCCGAAGCATGACGAGTTGATCGATCGTTGCTCCCTGATTGATCCTCATTTCTAAACAAGTTGTCATTGTGTACTTTGCTGGACCCATGTTCATACATCTTTGGATTCGTCTTCCAATATAAGTTAAACTCATCCGTCGTGTTAAATCCTGAACCAGTGGCATTTATTTTTATAGAATAAAAAAGACGCAGCAAAAGAGGCACTTCTTTGCAGGCGAGTATACCATCCAAGACCGTAGGATCCTTTCACCATTTGGTCGTTTGCGGAAGAACCAGTCCCGGGTTAATTTCCTTGTTTGTCCTTTCGTTGAAGTTCCTGCACAACTGATTTCTGCGAATTCAGTATCCAAGTGCCGAGCAACAGCTGATTCTTGCTGTACTAGAAGTGTCCTAAGATGATCCGTTATCATTATCACAGCTGGCCATTTACTGACATCTTTTAAATCGGTGCGTGATTCTAGAACAAGATCAGCTTGAGCTTCAGCTTTAAAAGATCAGTTTGTCCAATTGAGTTAGGACTCCCTTTTCTAAAGGGTTGTTCAGGTCGATCAGGCGAATTTAATAAAGTCAGAGTTGAAGCTTGTTCCAATATTACTGTATGCTGGGAATCCTCCGCTTCGGTCAAAAATTTTATATCGGTTTCGTCTCAAAATGGTCGTCTTAAACGTTACCTACTGATTGGCCAGCACTTTTGAGAAATTTCAACATTGAACCCCTGTCTCGCTGCTCGCTTTCTTCCGTCTCCTTCCACTTCTTTCGAAGGGATGCTTCGCTTTCTTTGACTCTCTTCATAGTATATTATTGGAAGTTGCGTTTTACGTTTAACGCCGTGAAATTTACGGGCTCTTTAAGATAAGTGAGACTCACACTAGTCACGCTCTATAGTTTACAAACTCTACTGATCACTACAATACA
This sequence comes from Listronotus oregonensis, assembly GCA_019359885.1. NCBI lineage: Eukaryota > Metazoa > Arthropoda > Insecta > Coleoptera > Curculionidae > Listronotus > Listronotus oregonensis. The sequence continues at coordinate 4,441 of JAHBCN010000958.1, forward strand.
CCATACAATCAACAAAATATTAAATTCACTAATTTATAACGTCCTAAACTCGGTAACTGCTCGCAATTCTCTTTACTCTATCTCCAATGCTCGTTCACTACTGACTGACTTGGCCGCTCTTCTCCCGTGTCCCATACTGATTCTTGATGCTTTTGGAAAATTTGAAAATTTTCCAAACTCTGATATACAAGGGCACATCCTTAAGTGCTGGCTATACAGGGGGAGTTCTATAAGTTGCATTTGGGGCACATAGTTATGTATGGGGAAAGGGGCATATCTTCGTTATTTGGAGTTCTAGGAGGTTAAAACTTCGCCCCAGGGGGGTTGTCGCGGGCATACCAGAGGCGGTGTTGCCACATTTTCCATTTTTTCTAAATCTAGAGAAAAGTAAATCTGGCAACACCGCACATCCGCAGCCTTTGTAACAATTTTTTGATCTCCCCGCCCGCCCTTGGAGGGTCGTCGTCCGGGGCAGCCTGTCCCCCCCACCCATGACTTGTTATGCCACTGCACCTTGCTATATAACTCTAGTAGTCCTTATGCACCCTTATCATAATGTACCTTTTAAAAAAGATTAAAATAATGCTTTTACTTGGATTAAATGCTTTTTATAGAATTTTCCAATTTTTTTATTAAAGATATGTTTTAAATTTAATGCTGGTAAAACAATTTAAATTTTAAATATGGCCCTTTCAGTTTCACCAACTTATCTGTCTAAAAATCGCTAGATAATTTAGTTGATTTTTTTTTAATAAAAAAAAATAAAAGTTTGTATGTGTCTTTTAGTAAAACTAATGATTAAATAATCGAAAAAATGAGTTTATCCTGTAAAATCAAAGGTGTTCTACCATAAAACCATTTAGTTTGACTATGACGAGTTTTAAGAAGGAGAAATTTTAGAAAAATTTAAGTAAAATTTTACTTTGCGGTCACCACGCCGAAATTCATGAATTTTTGTTGGGGCGCTGATCACGAATCTAAAATCAGTTTTTTCCGGCAACCTGTGGTTTTTAAGTTATTTTTAAGTTATTAGGCCTCCAAATGGACTAATTCAAAATGGACATTTTTCCAAAATTCCTCCTTCTTGAAACTGATTACCATCAAAATGAAACATACACTGATTGGGAACTTATATATTAAACGAATACACCAAAATTTACAAAGGTTTATTGCTTATTTTCAGTAAAAAACACCTTAAATAAATCTGGTTTTTATATCTTTACAACTTAATTATGAATCAGGCAACCAGTTATACATCATATATCTTCTTACAACGTACAGAAAAGTGGATTCGTTTGAGATAATTGTTACTTAAAATAGACTATACATTATTGTAAATTTTAGTGTATTTGTTTAATATATAAGTGACTAATCAGTGTATGTTCCCATTTGTTGGTTATCAGTTTCAAGAAGGGAGAATTTTGAGATTAGTTTACTTGGAGGCCTCATAACTCAAAAACCAGAGGTTGCCGGAAAAAACTACTTTTAGATTCGTGATCATGGCCCCAAAAAACCCCCGTATTCAAAATTTTATAAAAATTGGCGTGGTGTCCGTAAAGTAAAATTTTACCAAAATTTGTGCATTTTTGAGGTTAGGTGCGAGTAGGATGCTAGCTAGAAGCTCCTGACAAAATTGGAATTCAGAGTCGTGATCAGAGCCCCAAAAACCCTGTATACTAAATTTCAATAAAATTGGTCAAGGGCCAGATAAGTAAAAAATAACCATTGTTTTATAACCTCATTCCGAACAGGACCGCCGTCAAAAAAAATGTAGAGGGGGTTAAAAAGTTTAAGTCATTTTACTAGTCTAGAATTAATTGAATTAACAACACAAATAAATCTATACCACAACTTTAATTTTTATACAATAAACATACTCATTTAAATTTTCAGGCGATATAGTAAAATTTAGGAATTTAGAGGAAAATTGTTTATTTTAAGTAATTTTTAAAAACCCAGGGGTGTCGACGGACACCCCCTGACCCCCCCTACCGGCGGCTCTGTAATTAAATCCCAGCCATTTAAAGAGGTGATGTATACGTTTATTATACGTGTAATGTACGTATAATATACCTACGCAAGTTGTAATTACAACCCTGGTCGAAATGAACTTAGCCTTGATATGATTCTTGAACGCAGCCCAACCATCTTGTTTTCTGCGGTGTCAGTCAGCGACAGTGTCAGTTTTATTCCCATAATATTATTTCGTGATTATTTCTGTTTTTCTCATAATCTGGAGAAGTTGTTGCTAGAAATTATATTTTTTTGGATTACTGACTGGATATGAGGATATAGAAGCACTCAGTTAATACTTATAATCGTTAGGTGTGTGTCCTTATACTTATCTTGGTGAGCATTATTAAGAAAAGTTTTTTAACTAAACAAGTTATGGGTTCTAGCAGTAAATCAAAATATAAGGAAAAAGAGTCTTCAAGATCGTCTAAACGGCGTCATGGTAGTCCTGGGCAAGATGATTATGAAGGTCCTCGTGAAAAAAGGCACAAACATAAACATAGGCATCACAAAGATAAAAAACGTGATAAAGCTACCAGACAGGTTTACGAAGATGATGGTAAGCTAATTTTTAATTGTTATTAAGAATTTACGAGGTAGGTTTGAAAAGTCCGTGCAAAAATAAATTTGTTACCAAAACTACTTACTTGTTTGGGGTAAACCTTTTTTATTTTTCTAAATAGTCTCCCTTTAGGCTTATACACTTTGTCCAACGATGTTCCAGTTTGTTGATCCCGTCCAAATAATTGTCCATTTGTCTGCAAAATATCGATCAGTGTCTGCAATCACTTCCTCGTTTGAATAGAATCTTTGTCCCGCGAGCCATTTCTTCAAATTGGGGAACAAATAGTAGTCCAAGGGAGCCAAGTCTGGAGAATAGGGGGGATGTGAATCGAGTTGGAATCCTATTTCCAATAATTTTGCGACCACAACTGCTAAGGTGTGTGTTGGTGCGTTGTCGTAATGGAAAAGGACTTTCTTGTGGGCCAATCATATGCGTTTTTCTTGCAGCTTGGGGGTCCGGTGTAGTTTAGCTCCATTCGATTTGAAAAAAATAAATATTACAGATAAAAAGAACACATTTTGTTTAGTAGATTTCCAAAAGAAAAAATCCGAAAAAATGCATTTTTGCAGAGAAAATGAAATTAAAAGTCGAAAAAATACTATGTTTTTAGGTTAAGTAAAAGGCCAGAATTTGGACGTTGTCGGATCAAAAAAAAAATTTTTCGACGGCGCATTTATGATAAAGAAATTTTACAATTTAATGAGGAAAACCTAACGACAACTAACCAAAAACTAACCAAAACTAGGTAATAGTTTGAAAGTTGTTGTTGGTTAGTTCTGATTTGTTCTTTCTATAAAAAAAACTTATTTCTAGGTAAATGGGAAAAAAAAACCTTCAATAATAACAAATTATTAGAAAACATCTAGCAACATTGCTTTTTAGGGAGGAAATCCTAAAAAAATGACATCGTATCATCTCTTTTTGTAGGTATTCTTTTCACTCTTTTCATGTTAGTCCGCCATATTACTCAGCATATTTTATACGGGAAATAAAGAAATGATTTTATTTTGTGATAATGTGAGTAAAAATTTCGTTTTTTCAGACCCTATGTGTTTTATTATGGTGTAACAAATATGTGAAAACAAAAATTATATTAAAATATTGCTATTTAGCAATGGAGCTAAAGTTCAACGTAGCCGCAGCTTGGTTTTATTCCGTTTTAGGTCCAGCTTGAGCAATTGTGGCACCCATCTTGGGGATAGCTGTCCAAATGTTCATGTAAAATATTATGTACCTGTTCAGTCGAGATGCCCACAGCACTAGCAATCTCACATACCTTAACTTTTCTGTCATCCATCACCATATCATGGATTTGATCAATGATTTCTGGAGTCGTGACCTACACAGGCCGTCCAGAACGTTCAGCGTCACTTGTGCTCACATGGCCAATCCGAAAATTTTGAAACCACTTGTAAACTGTTCTAATCGAAGGTGCAGAGTCACCATAATGTTTATCAATCTTCTCTTTAGTCTCCTGAGGCGTTTTACCTTTTATAAAGTAATGTTTGATTATTGATCGTCGCATACTGAATACGACGTGTTTATATTATTTCGTTTTATTGCCGTTGTTTTTATAGTAAAAAAACGATTTTAAATTTAAGAAAAAGACATATCTTATAGAGTGATGAGTGATGAAAGTGATGGTGTCGATACTGCAAAGAAAAAAAGGGTTTTTCACAGACATTTTTAATTAGGTTCATTGTCTAAGGAGGAAATAATAAACATCGTTGGTGCCGAAGCAGCTGATAAAAAATCCCAGCAGATAAAAACTTAACTTGATAAAAGCGTACAATCGAAAAAGAATGTAAACACAAGTAATAATAAAGAACCAGGTGATATACAGGGAGCAATCAACAATAAAGGTAGCCAAATTTTTGATGAGCTGCTGAACCCTGATGAAATATTTACACCTAAGCAAGCAATGCAAAGAACACCTCCCAATGGTACTAAACGAAATCGTTCTAGTTCCAGCCCAGACATAATGGAGAGGCAAAAGATAAGAAAGGACAACATTACTATATCCAATATGGATAAGATAAATTCTGAGGAAAAAAGAAATCTTCTACTAGAATTTACTGACGCTATGGAAGCTCATAGCAATATACAGGAAAGCTTGGTGATGACATTAGATGCTCTGGAAACAATAAATAACTACTCAGAAAAACCTGAAATCCTACCTGAAGATGGTAAAATCATTAGAAGGGCATCCTTTCTGATTCATAAAATGGTTACCAATTTAGCCTATAGAATTGGAGAAGTACAAAAGGAAAATTTGAAGCTTTCCAATGAGATATCGGCTGTTAAATCTATGTCACAAAAAGAATGTGGGTCAGAAAATACCATGTTTGACGGTGAAAGCATGCATAATAAATACACAGCCCAAAGAACTTATAGTAGTATGGTAATAAAAGAAAAGCCAATCAGAACTCAGACTGAACAGTGGAAAACTCCTCCACCACAGACAAGAAAGTTAGAAACGTTGATTAAAATTAAGGATAAGGATGATTCAAAGCAAGTTTTAAAACAAATAAAACAAAATATATCCAGTAGTAACCAAAAAACAGGAAGTTTTAAAAATGTTAAACATCTACAAAGTGGAGCAGTGATTATTGAATGTGAAGATGACAGTCAGCAGAGAAATTAAGGGAAATCTTAAAAGAAAATAGCACCATGGAAGGGAAATAGCTGCAAAATACAGATCCTATGATTGTACTATGTGGTCTAGAAAAAGGTTACAATAGTACGGAAATAGTCGAAATTATTGCTGAGGAAAATCCAGAACTAGCTAGTGTGGTTAATGACATTCATTCAGCAATAAAGGTGATAACAAAAAAGGAGTGCAGAAACATAAGAAAAGAAAATTGGATACTCCAAGCAAAACCTGAAATTTTTCGGATTCTAATTAAAAAAGATAGGATTAATTTTGAGCTATCCAAAATTTTTGTTAAGGAGTATTTCAATATACCTATGTGTTTTAACTGTTGCTTTTTTGGCCATGTAGCTAAATATTGCAAATCGGAACACTGCTGCTATAAATGTGGAAAAAAACATGCAGAAGTAAAATGTCAAGAAAGTGACCAACTGGATTGTCCAAATTGCAGACGGGCAAATTTAAATTATCGAGTACACTCAGCACGAGATCCTAAATGCCCAGTGTTTATGAGAAAACTAGAACGATACAAATAAAGCACTGACTACGGAAATAGCAAGAAGGAATATTTTTTAGAGAAAAACCAAAACAAGACAAAGTGAGGGACAAAGCCTGTGAATATAGTATAGTGCATCAGAATGTTCAGTCTATAGGCAACAGTGTAAATAAGCTGGAGGTACTTTTAAGGGAAACACCAAACTGTGTAGTGTTGGGGCTAACAGAACATTGGAAAACAAAAGAACAGTTACAACAGATTGGGATCAAGGGTTTTAAGCTAGTAAGCTGTTTCTGTAGAAATGAACATGAGCATGGAGGAAGCACAATATATGTTAAAAAATCAATAAAATGTAGTGAAGTAAAAAAAATGAGTAATCTTTCAGTTAAAGGTGAATTTGAATGCTCAGCAGTTCAGTTTTCTATCAACAAATTAGAAATATTAGTTGTTAATATTTACAGACCCCCTTCAGGTAGTATTGACTTTTTTTTAAACAAACTTGAACAGCTTATGTCTATGGTGAAAATAAATATGGTTGTTTTTGTGTGCGGCGATTTTAACATAGAAATGTTATGCGATAACAATAAAAAAAAATGCCCTTTTGTCTGTAATGAATTTCTTTAACTTGGTGGGTACAGTAAAAGAAAACACTCGTACAACAGATACAGGTGGTAGCTGCCTGGATAACATTTTTTCCAATGTTGATTCATCAGTAACAAAGGTAATTGAATATCACATCTCAGATCACAAAGGTCAGATATTAACTTTTCCTATAGCGAATAAATCTGATAAACAATTTATATATAGAAGATTTTTTACTGAGGATAATAAAAGAGACTCCTTAAAAATATTAGATGAGCAAGATTGGAAGCATGTTTTCGAAATCGAAAAATGTAATGTAAATTTGCAGTGGGATACTTTTATATATATTTATGGAAATCTTTTTAATTTTTGTTTTCCTCATGTAATTTCGTATAAGAATAAAAAAAAACAATGCGTTGGTTTCTGAAGAAGTTAAAAAATGTAAAAGCAAATAAATTAGACATATTGTTGACTGCTTCTCGGCATAATATACAATACAAGTCTGCATATATTGAGACAAAGAAACAGTATGATAATTTGCTTAAATCAGAAAAAATCAAGGGGTATCAGCAGAGAATTAATAATTCCGATAACAAAATAAAATGTATGTGGAGCATAACCAATGAAATTAATGGTAAATTAAAATCAACAGAAAGTAATTTTGATAACAACATACAAAAAATATCTAACGATTTTAATGAACATCTGGTTAATGTTGTTCCGGAATTTTTGAAAAGTCAAGACCAGGTACCCTATAAATGTAATATTAGCGCTAGTAACCAATCAATATACCTGAAAAAAGTAAAAAAAAAGAACTATTAGAGGTAGCTCGTAAATTAAAAAACAAATATAGTAGCGGCGAAGATGATATTCCAACTAACATTGTTAAAATGTCAATTAGTAAAATAACAGATGTTTTATTATACATTCTAAATAATTCATTAAAGTTTGGAATATATCCTAATCAACTTAAGCTGGCTAACATTAGACCCTTTTATAAAGGAAAGGGATCAGTCAATGACTTTGATAGCTATAGGCCAATTAGTCTGCTTCCGAGTTTTTCAAAGGTATTTGAAATCATTATGTGCACAAGACTTTTAGAATTTGCAAAAAAAACAGATTTATTTTCTAGTAGACAGCATGCTTATTTAAATGATCGCTCGACAGCAACTGCTATATTTCAATTTAATAAGGCTATTTTGGAGCACTTGGAACACAAAGACTTATCATTGGGATTGTTTTTAGATTTAAGTAAGGCCTATGATTGTATAGATCATAAAATATTGTTACATAAATTAAATAAGTATGGGATTGCGGGGAAGGCAACAAAATGGCTTCAATCTTATCTTGCAGAGAGAACTCAGAGAGTTACAATAAATAATGTTAAATCTAATATTAGGCAAATTAGTATGGGTATTCCACAAGGTAGTATATTGGGTCCCATTTTATTTATATTATTTTTAAATGACATTGTTAAGGTAGAAAATAACTTTTTGATTACTAATTATGCGGACGACACTAGCTTGTTGGTTCCAGGCTTGGATATTCACCACATTGTTAAAAATGCAGAGTCGGCATTTAATGTAACCAGGAATTGGTTTATGCAAAATAAATTAATTATAAATGAAAATAAAACTAACTTAGTTCTCTTTAAAACAAAACAAAGTAAAGTTACAAAGCCGGAACAAATAACCTTCAGTGATAAAAACTTTCCCCTACAGAGCCAAACAAAGTTTTTAGGTCTGGTTATTGATGAGTATCTATCCTGGAATCAGCAAGTTGATAGTCTATGCTTAAAACTGGGAAAGATTGGATATGGAATAAGTATTGTGTCTAAATATGTAAACGCTGAGTCATCAAGAATATTATATTGTGCAAACTTTGAATCAGTAATGAGGTATGGAATTGTTTTTTGGGGATGTTCATCAGATGTACAAAGGGTGTTTGTTGTTCAAAAAAGAATAGTTCGAGTAATCAAAAAGTTGAATTTTATGAGTACATGTAGGGGTAGTTTTAAAGCTCTAAAGATTATGACAGTGTTTGCTTTGTATATATTTGAGTGTTTGGTATTTTTGTTTAAGCATAGGCATGTATTCTTTAATGAAAATGTAATTAGTCATAGATATAACACTAGAAATCATGAACTTTTGTTTCCAGTACATAGGTTGACTCAAACTGAAAAAATCCTTACTATATGTGCATCAGATTATTTAATAAATTGCCCAACAGTTTTAAGAGTCTTAAGTCTTAGATTATTTAAAAAGAAAATAAAAATGTTTTTGTTGGATTTGGAGCCATATAGTTTGAACGATTTTCTAAATTATAATTTTTAGAGTAATTGTTTATATTTGACGTCATTTCATTTTATGTGTGTACAATTATGTTATATTGTATTTATGTAATTTGAAATAAAGAAGTTATTATTATTATTATTATTTAATCACAGCACAAAATTCTTTTTCGTCCATTTCTTGAAAATCACTCGACTTCCTTGATTTACACGAATGTCAAAGACATCTCTCGGACTTTGCACGGAGTTTTCAAACCATCCTCGTATGGTAATTGTCTCGAAAGTTGCCTTCTCTTAAAATGACCAAATTTGGTATGCAGGGTTTTTTTTTGGGGCGCTAATCACGAATCTGAACCAAGTTGTTTTAGGAAACGTTTCATTTTCGAAATATTCATTATCAAATTTGAAAATCAAACTAACCTCAGTTTCACTATATTCCCCCTTCTTTTTGTACACAATTCTTGATTTTTACACTAAAGTGGCACACAATATTTTATAAACACCTTTTAAAATCTTGTATTTTTATTTATTTACACCTTTCTTCAATTAAATTGTGAACTTTAATTTTAAAGGTTGCGGCCATATATTCACTATATCCCCCCTTCTTTTTGTTTACAATTCGTGATTTTTACACTAAAGTGACACACATTATTTTATAAACACCTTTTAAAACGTTTTTAAAAAGTTATTTTACACCTTTTTTTCAATAAATTGCAAAGCTTCACTTTCAGATGTCGCGGTCATGTTTGTTGCAAAAATCCTTCGTGTATACATAGTTGCGGCGTTTGAAAGTAAAGCTTTGCTATTAAATGGAAAAAAGGCGTAAAATAAATATAAAAACGAGCTTTTAAAAGAAGTTTATAAAATATTATGTGCTAATTTACTATAAAAAAAGAATTTTATGCAAATAGAAGGAGAAATGAGGATAAAAAGGTTGGTGGTTTGATTTTCAAGTTTGGTGATGGATATCTCGAAAACGAAACGTTTATGGCTTTCAGATTAGTAATCAGTGTCGCAAGAAACCCCCGTTACCAAAATTGGTCAAAATCGGCGTTGTCAAAACTTTCTAAACGATTACTTAAACTTTATATAGTTCAATGCCTCATTCCAGTTTCTTTGTGATCGCCAAAGATTCTGTAAATGAATGAGCTTTAATAGTAAAATTACTTAAAAGTCCCAAAGGTTGAAAAACTGTCATACCAGTCCTTGGTACATTTCGTTTTTTAACCCCCTCCAATTTTTCATTTTTAATCACTTTTGCTTTTCAACTACTTTTATTAGTTTTATTTTTCTCTCTTTCAGCTGCCTTCATTTTAGCTTTTCATCTATAACTTCTTCTTTACTAATATCTTTTATTTTACCGTTGCCAGCTTTTTCAATACTAAAATTTGCTATTCCAACTACAGCTTGTCCTTGTCCTTTTTCTTTTTCTACACCTTTTTTAGTTCTTAAACTGATTTCATTGCTTCATCATTTTCTAGTCAACTTCTTTAGGTTCTTCTTTTTCCATCTTTATTCCTAGTCCTCCTTGTCCAGTTGCTTCTTTTTCCGGCTTGTCTTTTAAAATTTCAGATTCTGTTTTGGAAGCTATTGAAACCCTAATAAAAATTCAGTCAAAGGGAAAGGTTTGTTTTCTTTTTCCAACATAGATACATGTTTACCCGTCATTTTGGCAGTAAGTTTACTTACCTTATCATTTAATAATTGAGGGTTTAACATGATTTCACGATAATTTAAACTTTTCACACTTACCACTAAATAGTGAATTTTGTTGGAAAGTTCCCGGATTAAATTTATATTGTCATTTTTTAAAATCAAAAAAGATTTAACCGAATCCAACAAAAATAATTTCTGGCCTGTCAAACTTATTTTCTAAAATTTTATTGATTTTTTTTTTGTCTCTTTTATGAAATTGAGATAAGCGCTTACAGATTCGCGGGCTTTCCCTCTTAAACGTTTTTGTAGCCGATAAATATTTTCAGCGTCCAAAAACCTACACATATTTGTACTTTCTCTAAATTAAAAAATAAAAAACATTCACTCCTATTGAAAATACTCGAAGATCTTTGTTTATAGTTTGTCTATTTTTTTATGTCATTTACTAGCACATCGTAGTTTATCATTGGGTTTTGGAAAATGTTCTATATTGTTGTGGCGGATTCATGTTTTGAAAAGTTCTTGTTGGGTTTCTTCTTCTTCTTCCCTGGGAGCCGTTTTGATTCACTACCGGAGGCAGCGCAGCCTCTTGGGCTTTTTGTGCGTAATCTCCCATTATTATTTATACCAATCCTCCCATTAGTCTCGTTCCTTCCACAAGTCCGTATAACCCCGAGAATGGTTGGTTGATATATTCCTGTGGGCTCATTTTCGGCTGCCCAAATAATGCCTGTCTTTTGTGATTTAATGCTTCAGGATATGGTAGGCTGTTTCTTCCCCCTCGTCGCACATTCTGCAACTTGGGTCCCCAATGTATGAGCCTATCTTGTGTAGGTGTCCTCTTAGGCTACCGTGCCCTGTTAGCAACCCTACCGTTATGCGAAGTCTTTTCCTACTTTGTCTGAGTAGTTCTTCCTTCCTTTTTTTGGATGGATGTCCGTTATACCTACCGTCCATGAGATGGATGTTAGTTAAGCCCAGTCACGGTTGGTTCAGTGTCAATCAGGTGTGACAGGTGCTAAAATTTGGGAAACTAAAAAAGTAGTTTAGAGAGCTGAAGTTTTAGTATGTCAAAATATATTATTATAGGTACCCAAATGACAGACCATTTCGACGGTTATTATGTTCTGGAAGAACTTACCAAACTTTCAAAAAACATTTTTTTTGAAAAGTTTTTTAAAAAATATGAAATTTATATACGTTGTTCTTGACAGTATTAAAAACATATGTTTTTACGGCAGATGGATCTGCCGGTTGCTTTGTCCTGGCAGGCAGTAAAATATTTCCTGCGCGAGCACAAATATAAAGAATTTCTTTTCAATACGTGAAATCTGCTAACTATGAATATAGAAAATAATATAAATGATCATACTTACCGTCTTTACATGGATTATTGGTAAAATGGGCTATACAAACCTACGTCTATTGGTAAAATATAATAATGGTATAATGCAGTGGTTCCCAAATTGGGGGGCGCGCCCCCCTGGGGAGGCGCAAAGCAACACCAAGGGGGGCGCGAGAGCTCAGAAAAATTATTTAAAATTTTCATCTTTAAAATAACAAAAAAATCAGTTCAAAAAAATATATATATATATATATATATATATATATATATATATATAATATTATATATATATATATATATATATATATATATATATATATATATATATATATATATATATATATATATATATATATATATATATATATATATATATATATATATATATATATATATATATATATATATATATATATATTATATATATATGAAAACGTCGTCTGCAAGTTTAAACACCAATTTTTTTCCTATTTCCGAAATTGGATTTATTAATGGAGAATAGTGACATTACAAAAGATATTATATTTCATCTAGAAAGTCCCTTTGATAAATTCCAACGATATTTTTCTAATTTACATGACAATTATGAACATAAATTTGCTTAAAGTCCTTTTAATTTTGATATAAACATCCTTCCAGAAGAAAAACAAGAACAAGCAATCGACTGAAAACACGACTCAGTGACGAAAAATGACTTCGAAAATTTGGTGATTACTACATTTTGGATAAAATATCTTCCCATCTATCTTTTAATCGCGGAAATGGCTTTAAAATTTTACATACCATTCTCGACAACCTACTTATGTAAAAAAGAATTTTCTATTTTAATGGAAATTAAAACAAAAAAACGGAGCCGGCTTGATGTTGCTAGTGACTTTCATTGCGTACTTTTAAACTTAAAACCAAGAATTTCCTTGTTAAGGAAATGCAGCACCATACTTCGCATTAGATTAGATAAGTGTTTAAATGTCATGTTTATAAATAAATGCCTCTTTTTTAGTAAAAGGAATGTTTCTGTATAGTCGAGGAAAGTGGGGGGCGCAACCACATCTTAATTCTAAAAAGGGGCCGTCATAGAAAAAAGTTTGGGAACCACTGGTATAATGAATATATAAATGGCATTATTATTTTTATTTTTTAATTCTTTAAGACAAAATATAAATTAAGAACGAAAATATTTATTGTAGACAATATTAAAAATGAAAAATTTTATATTTATCTTTATATTTTCTCTTCATATTTCCGTGTCATGATCTTCTAAATCGTTGTCTTCATCGTGGAAAAGAATCTCGTCACCGGCTTTATCGGTTTCTGTCTTTAAATTAAAATTAGCAAATTAAGTGTCATATTTAAATTCTGTAGCTATATAATTACCTTAAGAATTTTTAATTAAATCGCTGACGAGACATGGCAGTTGATCTCCTTCGAACCATTTAAATATAAAAGAGCTTTCTTGCTCCATCCAATCATACTGAAGTTGGTGCAACGTTGTTGGTTGTTTTTAAAAGGCGTTTTTCCAAATGCTTGAAATATAATGACTTCTTAAAAAGTTTTGCCAGTTGAATACAGGTCGTTGCTACGACATTGTACCAGTGTAAAACACTATGGTGAAATAGTCATCAAAATACAATATTATTTATAAATTTTTCGTAAGCTTATGTGTTTACTTCATGCATCAATGTCAACGTTTTAAAATAAAATGAGGACTCGCGCAGGAGAAAATATTTCACTGTCTGCCAGGTCAAAGCAACTGGCAGATCCGTCTGCCGTGAAATATATACATACAGCTTTTAATACTGTCAAGAATAACATAACATTTCAGATTTTTAAAATACCTTTCAAAAACATTTTTTTTTTTTTTTAATTTCGTTCTACCACAACGAATAACCGTCGGAATGGTCTGCCATTTTGTTTTTAAGTACCTATTATAATATATTTTGACATACTAAAACGGCAGCGTTATACTGACCTCCCTCTCATGGACGGTAAGTATAACGGACTAACTGAGGAAATTTGAGGCTTTCTTAAATTATGTGTAATCAGCTGTTTACTGGCTCTTAGACTAAATAAATAACATTTTGTGTTTCACTTGATTTGTTTATTAATAAAAAAGTAATTACTTTCCAAATTTCTTTTTGATTGCTATTTTCAAATTGTTTCCTAAAATAATTTTGTTTTACTTCTTTTTATTTTACGTTTACAATTTTATTACGATGCTTGTAGGTATTTATGTATTGTCGATTATTTTGTATTTTTCCTTTTTTTCTGTCACACTCGCTAAATCTTTGTTAAAGCATGGCTTCGAATTTTATCTTTATGGGAGCTTTAATTAATGATGTTTTAAAAATGCTTAAAATTTCATCGTACAATTTGTTGGGATCTCTATACAATTCTTTTTTATCATTTATAATTTTAAGTTTAATTTTTATTTCTTCATATTTAAATTTTATGGTTACTGAGTGGCGTATTTAAAAAAAAAAGGATTATTGTTTTAACTACATTTTTTATTATATGGTATATAAGGCTAGTACTCAGTGGCCAGTGGTCTTGATTTTTTTAAATTTTAGTATTCATCTTCCCAATTATTAACCACTTTAATTTCCAACAATTTTTATTTTATATAAGTATATAGGATATTTTGTACTGTTTGCTTCGTGCTTGTAGTCAAGGTTTTCTTTGTACTTTTCGTTAGAGATTAAACAGTTTATATAAATATTAAAAAATGATAAATATTATAAATTAGTTTAAGTTTTAATTTCACAAATTTTATGCGTCATAACTGACCAATTGATCCTATATAGAAGCCGTAACGGATCATTAAAAAAAATAACAACAAAAAATACAACCTAAATTGGTGGTTCTAAGGTACAAATGGCTCGTTTTTTAATATTTTAGACGTAATAGAAGTTATTCCTACAGACCAGCTGCAACAAAATGAGGTGGGGGAATCATCTGGACAAGGTTCAGAAAGTCTTTCTATTGCCGAAACTAATAAACTACGAGCTAAACTAGGTCTCAAGCCTTTGGAAGTTGGAAATTCTGAAGTATCTAGTGGAAATAAAAAAAAAGATGACGCTAAGAAGAAAGATGATCTTGGAGAGTTCTACCATAAGCCTGCTGAAAATTGGGCCGAGAAGGCAGAGCGTGAAAAATTAAGAGCTAAATTCGCTGAACATCGAGAGAAACGACAATTACAAAGTAAACTTGCTAAAGTAAAAACACTGGGAGAGAGCGACAGTGATGATGATGTTGTAAATTGGGTAGATAAAAATAGAAAAGGGGAGAAGGCGAAATTAGAAGCTGAAAAAAGGGTAAGTTAATATTTATAGAGATATGCTGGAAACTTCAGTTACTTTACCAACCTTTACATAACCAGTATGACTTCCGTTAGAGCTTTATGGATAATTTTATAAGTAATCACATTATAATTGTTTCTTCATTTATGTTTAAAATCTAAAAATTCCAAGAAATAAGTACTATAAAAAATGAATTCATAAAAACGTCATTGTTGGAAATATACATTTTTTGACTGTTTCTAAATAACCTTTCTATCAAACTATTGATAATGCGTTATTTTAATATTTCATATGTGTGACAATATCATTTATTTAATTTATATTTTGTCACTTGAGTATCCTTTATATGTGTAAAATGCATGTTTAATAAACTCATAATGGTCACATAAGTAGTTTTCTTTTCCTAGTTTGTCTGTAAGAAATATTTTTATGCAATGATGGATTCATGTTGTCTTACTTTTAGTTTTATACCAAAAAATAGCTTAACATTAAGTCAATCAATAATATTTTTATTTATTATAACTGGTTTTTAATTTTATTATTAATTAAATTATATTTTTTTTTTTTTTTTTTTTTTTTTTTTTTTTTTTTTTTTTTTTTTTTTTTTTTTTTTTTTTTTTTTTTTTTTTTTTTTTACATAACCAGTATGACTTCCGTTAGAGCTTTTATGGATAATTTTTATAAGTAATCACATTATAATTGTTTCTTCATTTATTGTTCTTAAAAATCTAAAAATTCCGAAGAAATAAGTACTATGAGGCAAAAATGAATTCATAAAAAACGTCATTGTGGGAAATATGTCCTAAACAAAAAATGTTTTTTGACATATTTACTAACAAGAAAAAGTAAATATACCTTTTTCTGTTTACAAATAACCTATTATGCGAAATGCGTTATTTTAATATTTCATATGTGTGACAATATCATTTATTTAATTTATATTTTTGTCACTTGAGTATCCTTTATATGTGTAAAATGCATGTTTAATAAACTCATAATGGTCACATAAGTAGTTTTTTTCTTTTCCTAGTTTGTCTGTAAGAAATATTTTTATGCAAATATGGATTCATGTTCGTCCTTACTTTTAGTTTTATACCTAAAAAAATAGCTTAACATTTTAATCAATAATATTTTTATTTATTATAACTTGGTTTTTAATTTTATTATTAATTAAATTATATTACTTAAGGCAAAAATGTTGGAAGAATTGGATGCGCAGTTTGGCATTGGTGAAGTCATAGAGCAGGAACAACGTGAAAGAAGAAATCAACAGTACACTGAGAGAGATTTGCGTGGTTTAAGAGTGGACCATGATGTTAATACTTTTGCGGAAGAAAAAGATGTGATCTTGACACTGAAAGACAAAGGTGTTTTAGATGATGTTGATGATGTATTGGTTAATGTTAATATGCTGGATAATGAAAAATACAAAAAAGTAAGTCTGCCATAAATAAAAGTTGTTAGTAGAAATTATAGTCGCTTATTTGCTGAATATCAAATGGAAATTTAATATTCAGCAGATTTACTTTAGTTTTGTAACAAAATATCTTGATAAAGTTTTGCACAGCAATACTAAAAAATATATAATATTCCCTTTAAAAACATAAAATTAGAAACTATACAATTAAAAAGCCCTAAAGCTTCTTTCGTAGGTAATGTGCATATTTAAAAATTATTTGCTTTGATTAAAACTGTATATCATGTGTATAATAATAAGTCTGAGGTTTGTATACAAATTCGGCGGTAAGTAATTATGACAATTTTAAAAACTGAAAGATACATAGTCAGGTAGCTATTTTCCGACATAACCAGAAAAATAGGAAGCATTATTTTGTAACACTTTTTAACGTGTTAAGAAGATAGTGTTATCCTAGGTCCAATTTTTTTTATATTTTATAATATATTTTAAATACCTTTTTCTCCAAAACATTTTATTTTACATACATTTTGTCCTAAAACAAGTGTTTTTTAACATAAATTAAGCAGAACCGGCAATGCCAAAAAAGTTAACAATAAAACAAATCTAAAGACTATAATTTATCAATTTATTCAAATAGAAAACCAAATAAACTTTTGGGGGTTTAGTAACATTTTTTTTGCTTCAGGTGTTATAGAAAACTTTGATTTCCCAAGTGAAATCAATCGCTCAATACATCGAATTAGGTTAAAAGACACCTAAAGATTTTTAAGCAGATGTATTGGATTGAGTCTTGTGTGATCCCTTCTCAGACGAAAGAAAGAAAAGACTTAACATTTCATTCATAAGTGACACTTTGTTTTGTCCCAGACATTATTAATAAAATCATATAAGGGGAAAAAGGATAGAAGATAAATTAGGATTGATCAAGGCAACATTGTACGGAGCCTTGCAGTTTCGACCAGTGGCGTATGGTTTAGGTTAGAAGTTTCGATTAGATATAAATTTATTAAAAATATTAATTTTTAAATCGTTCTAATTATGGTGATCCTTTTAATTTTAGTTTATTAAAAAATATTGATTAGCAACATAAATAGTTATAAAATATTTTATTCTAAAAAACAAAATATTTTTGGTATATTGGTTATTTAAACAAAATTACTTTTCTCCTATAAATTTAGAATAATGTGGGCCACAAATTAATAAAAAAACGACAAAAACTGGGGATACTTTTTAATATATACGGTACACAAAAAATAACATAAAATATTATATATAAGGCAAAATAAAAAATTATCTACTTATTCCTAAGATAATATACAGTGTCAACCATAAAGTCCGCATCAAATGGGAAAATTTTTCCCCAATTAATTCGGGTAATTTTTTTGCCAAAAGTTTTGTTTGAAAAATAATGCCAAATACTGTATACAGGGTGTCACAGATTCGAGTGCATGCATGGGGATCTCGGATACCGTAAGAGATATAAAGTCGGTTAAATTATGGCAAAGTTGTGTATTTACGTAACTAACCATATCCACTTTAGAAAGTTGCATAATTCCGAGTACTTTCGGAGATATTCGAAAAAAAAAACGAAATTTGCCGATTTCGTTTTTATTTTTTTCTGACGTTATTTAAAGAGATATGGAAAAACAAAAGATACTTTCTCGTGGTCACTTTTTAAGCTCTACAAACAGCGTTAAGTGATTTTCCGCACGACGTTTCGTTTTCGTTAAATCATCATCAACTTTATTTTTTTAAATACGGACCTGGTTTTTTTATTTCATTTTTTGAACCCTTATTATTCCAATAACAAAAATGTATAACACTTAATATTTTTTAACAAATATGAAACGCCCCTATAAGAAATGTTGTGCGTTCCTTGTCTAACTCATTGTCTCTTATGAAAAATATGTTTATTTAACAGAAAAATATTAAGTGTTATACATCATTGTAATTAGGATTATAACTGCTTCAAAAAAATGCAATGAACAATTGAGTGCCGTATTTAAAAAAATAAAGTTGATGATGGTTTAACGAAAACGAAACGTCGTACCAAAAATCTCTCAACGCTGTTTTGTAGAGTGGCCATGAAAAATTGTCTTTTATTTTTCCATATCACTTTAAATAACGTCAGAAAATAAAAACGAAATCGACAAATTTCGGTTTTTTTCGGATATCTCCGGAAGTACTCGGAATTTTACAACTTTCTAAACGGCATGTTGTTGACACCTAAATGCGCAACTTTTCAATAATTTAACCGACTTTGTATCTCTTCCGGTTTCCAAGATCCCCATGCATGTACTTGAATCTGTGGCACCCTGTATAAGGATGATCACGTGACTTCTTTTAGCTGTCAATTTTTTTTTTCAAAAATCGCAAAATTTTGAAAAATTGTATTGGATGTTGCAAAATATATTTTGGGGACAGCTAAATTGATTGCAGCGCTCGCTGTGGTCAAATTTTTCGATAAATCATACACCCAATTATCCATGGATATGTCTTCATCCCTAAAAGTTAATTAAAGTAAAAAAATAAATAGGTACGTGAAAACTTTTGCTGATTTTGTAAGACCATATTAATTACATACCCTTTCACTTTCCTAGGAGGAGTCTCAAGTAAAGTGGAGTCAGAGCTAAAAAATACAGTTATATTAATTAAGTTAAAAAATGAATAGGTCAAAAAGATGTACTTGTTTTAAACATAAAAGCTCAAACGTTATTAGATAGACCTACACCAAAAAAATGATGTGTTTTTTAAATCAAGAACCAAAGTTTACGAAGATTCGTAAATATACAAAACAACGTTAACAATAATTTGAATGTATTAGTCTATAATAATTACCTTCCATCAACAGATTGATTGTCAAATATATGATGTAAAATTTTTGGGATGGCTCCAGGCCTTAAATATTTGCTATTGTTTGCCTTAATCAAAATCTCCCGTGGATCAAAATGGTCTGAGCATAGCACAGGGTGCTTTGGTAAATGTTGTCCCTCTTGAATTCCCACAAGAGAAAACCAAATGTTTCTTGTTATTGGATTTGAGGGAAACCTAAAATATTAGAAGATCCTTTTGTACGGGTGAGTCAACGATAGAGTAAAGTTCATTATTTCATTGGTTTCAAAAGTTATGAGAAAATAGTAAATACAAAAGATGTAAAGATTCTTAGGATGCACAATTTAAAATTATTTTAAAGTATACAGGGTGGCTCAAAAAAGCGTGACGAATAAAACATACATTTTTTAAATGAAACACCCTATTTTTAAATTTTGTTTTGAATTCCTTTTAAAATTCTTCAACTTTTTTATTAATAATAATGCATACCTAAACCTAATAGTTTTTCCAATATTTTAATTTTTCTAAAAAGAAAATAATTTTCACACTTGCAAAAAAATTACGATAGCGCCATTATTTTTGAAGGTAGATCACTCATATTTGATATTAGCGTTATTCGAAAATGACGTAAAAGATATATGCAACGGAATTTTAATTAGATGCTACAGGATGTTCAAAATAAACGAACATATTTGGATCATTTTAAATTGAAAAATCTCGATTTTTTTAAATGGCGCACCATATATATTATTATTTTTTCTGAAAGATCTTACAAAAACCCACAACTTTTATTAAGTATGTCATATACCTATTTTTAATACTTTGCGATTTATTTTAACTTTTCCAATATTTACCCTTCTTTCTGTCTAAGACTATTGCTATAACATTAGTTGGCCATGACAAAATGACATTGTCAAATTTTAACCTGACATCTGAGTAAATAAATTCATAAAATTTATTGTGGTGTCAGTAAATTAAAAAAAATAAGTATGGATTTTCCTAAAGCTGAATTAATTGATATGATTTATATACTGGGTGA
Organism: Listronotus oregonensis; assembly: GCA_019359885.1. Lineage (NCBI taxonomy): Eukaryota > Metazoa > Arthropoda > Insecta > Coleoptera > Curculionidae > Listronotus > Listronotus oregonensis. The sequence continues at coordinate 24,625 of JAHBCN010000958.1, forward strand.
GGCGCAAAGAAATACTTTGTTGGCAGTAAGACTTTACAAGGCGAAGTACCCTAATAGACGTGTACCGACTAGGCAATCTCTTCAGTGTTTAATGGAACGGTTTAATGCTAGTGGTAGTATTGAATATGAAAAACGGAAAGTGGTAAACCGGAATGCTACCAATGAGGAAAAAGAATTGGAAATTTTACTTCAAGTTCAAGATAATCCCCAGGTCAGTAGCCGTCAAGTAGCTAGCTTATGTGATACATCCCAATCTACCGTTAACCGCACCACTAGAAAACACAAATATCATCCCTTCCACATGGAACTACACCAAGAACTTCTAGACCGCGATTTTGAACAAAGGGTAAACTTCTGCACCGTTATAAATGAAGCAATAGAGGCCGATCCAAATTTTTTGTCTAAAATAATGTTTTCCGATGAAGCTACTTTTCGCAGTAATGGTGCAGTTAATCATTATAACATGCACTATTATTCAACAGTTAATCCAGTCTGGGTACGGGAAGTGCAAAACCAAAACCATTGGTTGACTTAATGTGTGGTGTGGAATAAAACACTTTAATGTTGTTGGACCATATTTTTTTCGCGAAACAGTTAACGGGCCTAGATATTTAAACTTTTTGCAGAATGATTTACCTCAACTTCTTCAAGAATTTGATAACATTGAGATCCAACAAATGTGGTTTCAGCAAGATGGAGCTCCTCCGCATTACCATCGAGAAGTTCGAGAATTTTTAAATAATCATTACCCACAGAAATGGATCGGTAGAGGTGGATTCATTGGATGGCCCCCTCGATCATGTGACTTAACACCACTAGATTTCTTTTTGTGGGGATATGTTAAAGATCGTGTTTATGTGAATCTCCCTACAACACCAGAAGATATGGAAAATAGGATTCGGGACGCGTGCAGGAGAATAACACCGTTTATGCTAAGGAACGTCCAAGAAAATATACGAAAAAGACTAAACAGGTGTATCCAAGTAGAAGGGCATATTTTTGAACATTTATTGCGCCATAATAATAATTAAAAATAAGTTAATTTGTAGTAATAGGTATTTATTATTATTTACTTTTTCTGTGAATTTAAAATTTAAAAATGGCCAACTAATGTTATAGCAATAGTCTTAGACAGAAAGAAGGGTAAATATTGGAAAAGTTAAAATAAATCGCAAAGTATTAAAAATAGGTATATGACATACTTAATAAAAGTTGTGGGTTTTTGTAAGATCTTTCAGAAAAAATAATAATATATATGGTGCGCCATTTAAAAAAATCGAGATTTTTCAATTTAAAATGATCCAAATATGTTCGTTTATTTTGAACATCCTGTAGCATCTAATTAAAATTCCGTTGCATATATCTTTTACGTCATCTTCGAATAACGCTAATATCAAATATGAGTGATCTACCTTCAATAATAATTGCGCTATCGTAATTTTTTTGCAAGTGTGAAAATTATTTTCTCTTTAGAAAAATTGAAATATTGAAAAAACTATTAGGTTTAGGTATGCATTATTATTAATAAAAAAGTTGAAGAATTTCAAAAGGAATTCAAAACAAAATTTAAAAATAGGGTGTTTCATTTAAAAAAATGTATGTTTTATTCGTCACGCTTTTTTGAGCCACCCTGTATACTTTAAAATAATTTTAAATTGTGTATCCTAAGAATCTTTACATCTTTTGTATTTACTATTTTCTCATAACTTTTGAAACCAATGAAATAATGAACTTTACTCTATCGTTGACTCACCCTGTATAATGTATAATTTTTCCCACAATATTATAAACCTACTCACAAACTAATAAATTCGATAATATTCTAATAAAAATAATAAAACAAGTACAATGCATAAATAACCTTTGGTCTAGTTACTTTCCTTCAGGCTATTGTAAACCTACGCCACTGACCTTGGTAAAAACATCGCCTAGCAAACCTAACCTAACTTACCTATGAAAAGACACATCTTCGTGTAAATAGTCCAATTTTTTACACAAAACACATTCACGCACCATTTTAGAGTTTTTAGTATAAGTTTGTAAACAGTTTTAACAGATAGTTTTAATAAAAACACCACAAAACACTTAAAAAAATCCAGGGCAACGTCGCACTACACCTAATCAGGTTTATTCCATTTATCAACGGACCGGTTGTAAAATTCCTACGCGCGTTGAAGCGGCATTGCCATATTCCTCCTGCGAAATTCCTTTGCGGGCGAAATGTAGCAATGCGAAACGTATTTAACCAAATAAAAATAAATAAAAAATGGTTTATGTAGCAAAATTATCTTTAAATTATTTATTTTTTAAAGCCAAATCTAGTAATCTATTTATTTTTATGCCCATTTTTTATTATAAATATAGAACTTAAAGGCAATTTTATTTAGAAATGTTTAAATTCACTTCAAGCTGGCAACAGATTTTATCGATTTTAGTTACGCGTTACGTCCTTTTCCAATGTCTGACCGTAAGTTCGTGTTTATCGTGGGGGATTTGGATCCCTTTATCAATTAAAATATCTTCTTTACAACCTTTTTTTTCTCCTCGCTGCTCCCCTACGTTAGAAATTATAGTATCAACTGCACTCAATGTTGTTTTAAATTCCCCTTTTTTGGTATCATTATAGTTCGGCCTTCTACAAACCACTCAGGAATTGAAGTGTCCCCGTTGCGTCAAATTTCTTCCACCAGTAGATGTTGATACCATCCGAACCAGGTGCAGAATAGTTTCTTACATCATCTACATCTGACTCTCACTCTGGTCAAGCTGCTTTTCTGCACGATATACTCTAAAGTTAATTAAAGTAGGAGTGTCCCGTCGTAACGGCCTCGAGACTTCGTAAAAATCCTTCCAGAACTGTTCCACGACATTTTTTTTGATCTGCAAAAAAGCTAGAAGGCCTACTTACAAATTTATTTGTGTCTCTTATCCTCCTAGCTTGTTCTTCAAGCTGTTAATAACATACAAGGATCGTATGCGGTGTAGGCATCGCTGTTTGATAATAAAAAGCGTTATTCTGTTAGGTGTATAATGTTTTTGGCGTAGCTTTAAAACTATCATTTAAACCGCATAAAATATTGAAAAAACTGAATTTTAATTTTTACTTTTACCTCCTATGTAATAGGCTACCCCAGATTTAAAAAGAGTCGATAATTGCATGGTGTATGGTTTTAACAAAGGAACTTATATATACATGAAATAATTATAAATATTTTTATAACATAATAAACAAATATTTCCTCTATTCAATACAATATTTAATAATATATTAGATTTTAGTTATAAAGCCTAAGGAAATTAAATATCTTTTTTATAGCAAATAACGTCAGTTTTTATTTTTAGAATGTAGAAAACAAAAAAAAGAAAGTACTATATAATGCATATGAAGATCCAGAATATGATGAGTTTGGTAATCCTAAAGAAAAGTCCTTGTTAGCACAATATGACGAAGAGATTGATGGAGAAAAACGCGATGGTTTTAAGATTGGCTATGATAATGCAGTCGAAAGAAAACAAGCAATAGTACAATCAGTTAAAGAAAAACTCGCTAAAAAGAAGTTGGAGACAATTGGAGATAAAACCCTTACTTTGGCCTCTGAATATTATAATGAGGAAGAACTGGCCAAATTTAAAAAGCCTAAAAAAAAGACCCGAAGAATTAGGACCAAGGGAAAGTTAACGGCAGAAGATTTGCTACAACCGCAGAATACCGGGATTGAACAGATAGGCTCAAGAAGATCTAAATACAAGGTTGAAGTGGATGAGCCTGAATATAGTATTGACGATGTTCCAGGTAACTTAGTTTAGTTTAGTTATTATAATTTATGTCAAGCTGCATTAAACTGAATAGCTTATTTACAAAAATATATCTTTATTGCAGATGTAGATATTCCGTCTAATATCAAGTTAGATGATGAAAAAGATGATTTGCTTGAAAAAGCCCTTCACAAGGCAAGAAAGATTAAGCAAAAAGAAAATATCATTGCTGATATTATTAAAATGGAAATTAAAGAGGAACCTGAAGAAGAAAATATTGATGGTGGCAATATTATACTAAATTCTACAGCTGAATTCTGTAGAACACTTGGTAAGCACATTTAATTATTTCTAATCCTGTGCAGTTATGGCATGCGCTAATATCACACAGTTATGATTTTGCCCATTTTTGTACATATCATTTGGTTTATATTTGCTATACATGCTACTGTACTGTCAAAAGCTGATAGATTATTGTAAAATAAAAACTTCAATAAAAAATAAGGCAACTGATCAGGGTTCGAAGATATATATATCAGTGAATATATATCATGATATATATCCAATATATTATATCAATACGAAAATGGTTTAAAATTTTTATATTATTAAGTAATTTTTGGCGTTTGTTACTGTATTTCTACTTTCCAAAAGTAGATGGCGTTAAAGTAGAGTCAAAAAAACTCCCTAATAGTAAGTTATAATTTATAAATGGCAAAACTTCTGCGGAATTAATGGCGTCAGTCGTATCAGGAAAAATTCGTTATGAAAGACTAAGTTTTTTGTGTTTCTTCCATTATTTTTTACAAAGAAAGTAATTGACAAAGTGCAGAAACGATTTTACTTCGTTATTAAGTATTAAAAACCATTAAATAACATTTGTATTTATAAAATATAATACAAAACGGATATATATCAAACATTTGATATATACCGGATATATATCATAAATATCCGATATTTTGATATTTATAATAAATATCGGATATTTTCGAACCCTGCAACTGATCTGTGCATTTATTTGAAATATCGGTATGCCAAAACTTGACTCCTGTAATTTTAAAAAAAACAACATATCAGCCTATGCCATAGGACCACAGAATTTATGACAATTATTTTTCATTTATTTTGATAGTTTGGAAAAATTACATCTGGTAAAAATACACATGAAATTAAAATTGCATAAATAGTAAATAAACGAAACGACTATAAACTGAAAGTACTCTAAAAAGTAATATGTGTCATCTCAGTAATAAGTATTGTTGATTAGATTTCTTTTGCATTATTAGGAGTTTATTAAAAGTTTTAAAAGCTTTATAGTTTATTGAAATTTTACTTTGTTTATTCTATTATAGACAATTGAAAAAAAATCTTAATTTTTAACTTATAAACTAACACCACAAATATAGCATATATGCTACTTTCACTGATCTTGTATATGTGTTAACTAAGACTCACTCATTTAATTTTCTTTTGAAAATATTCTGTAGATAACAAAATTTTGGGAGTCATCTGAACATATCTCATTCTTCATTTTATTTTTATTTGAATCTCCAAAGATAATATAAAAATATTTTGTCAGGGCTGGACGCCAATTTGTCTTTAACATACTTTAGTTTTAGAGGGAAGTTTTATTAATGATTTCATTTTTAGGTGATATACCAACCTATGGTAGAGCCGGTAACAGAGATGAGGATGAGGATTTGTTGGATTTTGAAAAAGAAGCTGTTAAGGACGAAAAAAGTGAGGATGAGTGTGAAATTATTGAGTCTTCAGGATGGAACTCTGTTGATCCCAAAAACGAGGGCATTGATTTAACTCGACTGGCCCCACAAGTAATACATCCATTTCATAATTTTTCTATTTTTACAAACACTAAAAAAGTTTTTACATATACTTCTTAGTACTCGATCACAACTTTTTCTTTTAGTCAACTACTCCAGTAGGTTAAATAAAAAAATAGTTTTATTCTTGTTTATAAATTAAGCCTAATTTTAAACTATTTTAATTTAAAAAAGTGGTTTAATTTGACAATTTAAACAGTTATCAATTAGTATAGAATTTAAAGCATAAAATTTATATTTTCTTTATTTAAAAACCAATAAGGAAAATATGTTGAATTTCAGAAAGATTCTATTTATATAACGATTACATGGCATAGCTTGGAACACCGTGACTTATGCGCATTTAACAAGTTATGTTTTTAGGAGGTACAAATTTTGGATGAAGAACCTGATGTTAGTACTGGAGTTGGAGCTGCTCTTAAACTTGCTATGAGCAAAGGATATTTAGATAAAGAGCAAAACAATCGGCCAAGCAATTCACGATTTGCACATTTACAAGCGCAGCATTATTCTATTGAGGATAAAAGTTATGGCGAAGAAGGGGAACGTAGTGGAAGAGGTAACAAATATAATTAATAAAATGATTATTATATTCAGTGGTTAATTTAAACTCTAAAAACTAACTTTATTACTAAAAAATATTTGGAGGACCACTTTGCTCCAATTTCCAGACATAAAGTTGCATATTTTCAGTTATTTTACACTTACGACCTATCAGAATTCAGGTCTGTCCTTTTATGTATTTGGCTAATGTCTTGGAACCTTCATAAATGTATTACATTTACTAGGAATTTTATTAGTAACATTTTGTTGTGGTTTTCTTTTTATTATATGTATGTGTTTTTGGTATTTAAGATCTAATAGTGTTTTGTGGTTTAAAGATAGTACAAATATAAAATTTAATGCATATTCATTAAATTTCTCTCGTAAACAAAAAATAAAGGGCCAAAATAAATGTATCTATTTTGCATTTAATATAGTTGTTTTAATATATCTGCTAAAAATATATTTCTGTATTAATATTTTTCTTACCATAATTATATGATTTGAATTAACATTTAAGCATTTGTTTGTATGTGTAAGTTGTCTGTAAACTTTAATTTTAAAATTATAAATTTTTGGTCTAATGATAGGTCTTTATATCAGAATACAATGAAAAGGAAGTAAGTTAAAAAATAAAATCTATATGTCTCCACCATACTAATGTATTAAATTAATTATTATAAAAATTTTCTACAAAAATAGATGTAAAATTTTGTATAAAAATATTACCTAATGAAGATAATAAAGGCAAACATGCAGGATTTTGCTAATTCTTTTTTTATTGTGTTTGCTATTGTCAGGATAAGGTTCTTATTAAAAATAATAATAATAATAAGTAAGTTGTGTGGAAAACTAGAAATGGATTGATAGCCGTTAAGGACGGTCAAAAAAGCAACCGAAATTTTTTTAAAAATACACGATGTTATGGTAATAGATGACAAGCAGCTTACATAAAATTGCCAGGCCATAGGCATTTAAAAAAAAAACATGTTGCGTCAAGAAATACTACAAAACTACACTTACAGATATTTTATCTTTATCTTAAGTCATACAATTATAGTTAAAAGGGGAGTGGTAGACAATCTATGTCATAAAATAAAAATAATTTGTTCAATCAAAATATTAAAATAGAAAAAGATTTTACATACATATTTATCATTTCATTTTTTAAATAGTTGCTAGTTTTATAAAATCCCCCAAATATATGGGTAATAAACTTACATTTCTACTGTCTTTAAGACACAAAACACAATTATATCGAAAAAAACAAAAGCAAAACCATATAAACGAAAAGAAGGATGTTGTGAAGGATAATTAGACGTTTGATAACAACCACAGAAAAAATTGCGCTCAGCAATTTTAGCATTTGATAATAATATTAATAATAACAATAGCTTATTGCCCAACAAGTACCCATTTACAGTAATAGTAATATAAATAGAAAATAAAAATAAGAACTTATTAAACATAAACAATAACAAAAAAGAAATATGAAAATAATTTGGTAAGTTATATATACAATTTAAACAATAATTAAAAAACCTCTTACTGACTACATCTGCTCTTTCGTTTAAGTTTATTTTGGGTACAATTCAAAATATCACAGTCATTGAAAATTCTATTGAAACTGGAACACACAAATTTAACCGGCGATTTTAACATAACATTAGGTTAGGTTAGGTTTAAAATGAGTGGACTTTGTACGCCCCCCACCGCGACCGCTTGGTGTCTTGTGGCTCACAACTTTTATATTTCTCCCAATAGGATCAGACTTCTAACGAATTCAATATCAAATTGAGAGATAGTTCTTACATCTCCCCTTACTTGTGCCGCTACCGGACACAAGCACAATATGTGTTCTGGTGTCCTTGTCTCCTGAAAAGTATGACGAGCAGACGATTAGATCAGTCATGCCCTTCTCTCCCGGTATAGTGACGTAGGTAGCTACCAGGTCCTTGTTACAGAAATCAGATGTTTCTTCTGAGGCCGTATGCTCCGGCCTTTCCCTATGAAAACGGTTCTATCCGCTTTTTGTTTAAAGCCAACCATTTTTCATATAAAAGTGGTTTTGTCCGCCTTCTGTTTGGTTTCAGTGATCCCTTTCTAAGCACCTGTTTGTTCGGGATGGATTAGCCCTTCCCCATGAAACAAGCACCTGTGACTTCAGGGTCACCTTTTGAAACGGATTCACCCGTTCCGGTCGGCGGCGCACTTTTGTCGGCTTGTGGTGGTCGGTCAGAGCACCTTTGTCACTTTTTTCCGATGAAAGCGTTTCTGTCCGCTTTCTGTTTGGAGCTAGGGAAGTAATAGTCCACCACGGCAGAACCCCGCATTACCGCAGTAAGGCTAGATACTCCGAGAGGTCGCCCTGTATCTCAGAGGCACCGTTGAAGACATCTGTTTAAGGCACAGAATGTCATTCACTTATCAGCACGGTATGCTAACACCTTGGGTTAAGCCTTGTGTTCGTCTTAGCTTCCGATAACCGGCAACTCCATTGCATGTTACAAAAGATCCCACTGGGCCCAACCACGACATCGACGTGCGAACACAGCGGTGGGTAACATTAGTTGGAGCTCTTTTACACATAAATATAACCACATATGTAGCATTTTATCTATGAAAAAAAATTACTTTATATAGTAGCTCTATTTAAAATATTCTTATGGCAATCATAGTAAGGATTCCAAATTAACGAAGCGTATCAAGTTTTGAACGCACATAAGTACAAAACAGGAGCTTTATAACCCTTTGATCATTAAAATTCCTACTATTTTGCTCAGTGAAGCCAAGCGTTCGACTCGCCGCAAGAATAATCTGATTAATGTGATCCACAAAAGTTAATTTAGTATAAAATATAACTCCAAGACCTTTCAGTGAACCAGTTGTATTTAAAACCACCCCCAATAGGAAATATGAATACTGAAAAGGATACTCTTTACAAATGTAAGTCATTTCTTTAAACTTATCTGTATTAAGACTGAGTCTGTTTTCCTCGCACCATCTCTGAATAATATTTAATTGATGTTCTAATAGTGTACAATCATCATGTCTATCAATGGGAAAGAGTACTTTAAAGCCGTTTGCAAAAGGTTACTTTTTTAACTGTATAACTTGATACAAATCCTAATCCTCCATAAAGAATTGAGTCAAGGACCTTTGCAAAATTGCTAAGTATGGAAACAAATCGATAATTCTTAATCTAATTGCGTTTACCATTTTTAAAAATTGGACATACTTTTGCTTGCTTGCTCAACATAGGCATCGTGGTCCAATCCTTAATAAACGATGGAATCCGATCTGGACCCGGTGTCATCTTTCATTATAAAGTTTATGTTCATTAATAAAGTTTCCCATATTCTGATAGACATTGTCAGGTCCATCTTGGGTATACACACTATTAAAAAATCCCCAAAACCGTCAACAATATTCTGGTATTAACATAAGACCAAAATCTCTTTGAATCATTGACAATTGAGGACTTTATATTTGTAATATATAAGGTCTGTTTATTATCAAGGTCAGTGTAGGACAGGGTAGGAAAGTGTGGGACTAAAAAGTGGAACGCGTTTTAGACTTAATTTAGAAATTAAAAAAAGGTTTTATGGTTAAGAGTTATTAAGTGAAAACTAGTTTACACCAGAATTCATACCAAACACCCAGTCCAAAATTACATTGACGATAACAAACAGACCTATAAATTATGATCAATTTTAGTTTGCTCCTTTATTAATGACCTTAAGTGTCTAAATTTAGCCAAATAAAAAATATTTTTGTTATTTTATATTTCATTGGCATTTTAGCCTTTTGCTTAATATCCTTAATAATATTCGATGAATATCAGAGTAAAAACTTCTAAAATTATTATACACAGGAATATACAAATATATACTTTATCTAAAAACTTTCAAAAGCTAATTCCGCATTCTTCTTTCAAAAATCTCCTGTCTGCAAAATAGCATTATATAGGGTACAAAAGTCAGCCTCTCGAAAGTTACATCTTTTGGCTCTAATATTTGGTAAAAGTTCGCGTTCTTTAACTCCCAGGCTGTCTAAAGTAAACATTAAAGCCGTGTGTAGTTATAGTTTCTTTAAATAAATTCTGGTTTTACAGGTAGAGATCGATATTCTGGTCCCATACAAGAATTTAAGGAGAAAGATGGTTTTAAACCAAATGTTAAATTGGAATATATTGATGACGATGGTCACATACTTAATTCAAAGGAAGCTTTTAGATATCTTTCTCACAAGTTTCATGGAAAAGGACCAGGAAAGAATAAGGTGGAAAAACGTATCAAAAAGAGTATTCAGGAGCAGGTAAATACTAAGCATAGTGTTCCATAACACCACATATAAAAACACGGATCCTCGTTTTACATCTTTTTATTAACAATCAAGTTCACAAACGTTTCTATGATAACAACATTGCAACGTGACTATGCTAACTATTTAATCGTTAGTGTCATCTACTGAATTGTTCAAAAGTCGATTTAACTCTGGATGCAAGGAAAGTGCAAAATAGATTACTCTAGCTTCCTGACAACCCTTTAAAATGGTCATGGGAATGGGGAAAAGCTAAGATAATTTATTTAAATGTATTATTAACCTAAATTAAATAATTCTTACTTTCTAGAATTCTATAAACTAAACACATATTCTAAAAGTCCATAACAATAGCTTTAAATATGGTAAATATTATACAGGGTGATTCACGTTGAGTGTTCTATTAAAAGAACCAAAAAGAATAACTTTTTAAAATTTGGCACACGGCCATAACAAGTGATAAACTACATTTCAAAAATATTTTGGCAAATGCAGCGTTGCCAGATCTAACCGAAACCAATAGCAACATTGTAATTTTAAATAAGACACCCTATTTTTTATTGCATATTCGGATCCTACACAAAATTTAAAGTTATTTTTGTTTACATTTACCTATACCTATCTCCCACTGTTTATGAGAAAATAATTAATTAATTTTTTTTAAGGACCATCACCATGTAAAAAAGGTTTAATATTTACGTGTTTAACCGTGCTGGATATTATAATTTTTTTTTTGGGATTACACAATTCATGTATTTGAAAGATCTACATGCTATAATGGCGATATATCTTGCAGGGTGTCCCAATTTTTACCGAAATTATCTAATAATTAAGACTCAGTTTTTTTAAATACAACATACTGTATTTTATCCCATTATCAAATAGATTAATAATTTACCTATATAATTTCCATACATATTTCCATAGCCATCTGCCACCGTTTTTTAAATACAAACAATTTTTTCCCGTTTTTAAATACCATCTACAATATAAACCACCGGCTTTATTTACAATTTACCTTGGTGGGCCATGGAAGTTTTTATTGTACATTGTCCAGACAATTATTTGACATATAAGTTAAAAACTATACATTTTGTTTAATTAATATGGATTAAATGCTTAAAAAATAAAATACGCTTGTATTTAAAAAATGGTGGTAGATGGGTATAGAAAGATGTATGGACATTTGGTAGGTAAATTATTAATCTATTAAAAAATAAGATAAAATACAGTATGTTGTATTTAAAAAAACATTGAGTTTTAATCATTATTAATATCGGTAAAAATGCAAACTTTTTCGGACACCCTGTAAGATATATCGCCATAATGGCAAATAGATATTTTAACTACATGCATTGTCTAAACCCAAAAAAAATTCTACTATCCAGCTCGATTGGGGTAAATATTAAACCTTTTTGACATGGTGATGTTCTTAAAAAAAGGTAATTCATTATTTTCTCAAAAAAGGTAGGATATAGTTATAGGTAAATGTTAACAAAAATTACTTAGTTCTATTTAAAATTACAATGTTGCCATTGGTTTTGATTAGATCGGGCAACGCTGCACTTGCCAAAATATTTTTATAATGTAGCTTATTGCCTGTTACGGCCGTGTGACGAATTTCAAAAAGTTTTTTTTGAGAACTAATAGGACACTCAACGTGAATCACCCTGTATATGTTCAGTAAAATAAATTCATCATTTTTTTTTATGAATATATCTAAAGTATATAATAGATCTTTTTTTTAATTTATAAATATGCTTTTATAAAACTTATCAGCCATAAGTAGTTTTCCAGAAAATAAACCAGCATCAATAATGGTCACTTTTCAAAAACACCATTCCAATAAAAACATTTGTGTTCAAAATTTTAGGTCATTTATTTGTTAAATCACTGTCATAATTATCTAGTTAATAGAAAATATTTGATGTTTGTCATATCTTCTTTCGACAATATGAAAGCCGGTCTTAAAATATTTTTATAGTGTTTTATAGCAGGCGCTAATTAGAAAATGAACAATTCAATAGTAATTTTAAATTACAAACCGACCTACATAACCTGATGTTAAAATTAATAATTACTTAAATGAATAAAATAACAAGAAAACTTCCATATGACCATGTAGTAGCCTAGGGTCAAAGGTTATCTACTTTTTATGTCATAATAATAGACCCAGAAAAAGTTTTCATTGCTTTCACTTTTCCATAACCTGCATCTAGTTGGCAAGCCTCAATATCGGCTATTTTTCGATACCTGTTTAAACATTATCGGTATGTTACTTTATATTTTATGTTTCAAGGCTAACTATGCATCAGTCGGTCTGGTGATATCAGAAAAAAATTATTTTAAGTTTTAAAAGTTATTTGCTAAACAGGTTAAAATATATTATGTCGGCATTATTAAATTTACAGGAAACAATAACAGATTCTTTAAAATTCAAAACCGTATTTTTTATGTTTCAGCTTATGAAAAAAATGAGTTCTACCGACACTCCGCTGGGCACCCTGAACATGCTTCAAGCGAAACAAAAAGAAACTCAATCAGCCTTTGTTGTTTTGTCAGGTAGTAAGCAACAACAAGCAACTGCAATATCTAAGACTAGGCGTTAATGTTTACATGGTTTGATTGTACATTGGTCAATAAATTAGATTTAAACAACTAAACAGAAATCTCCAATTATTTTTTTGTTTAATTACAATTAAAATTAAAGCAAACTTATTTTGAGTTAGTAGTTATTGTAGCTTCAAAATCAATATTGAAAGTCTAATTTAAATCTTAATTTGAATGAAACCTTAACATAACGAATTGTCGTGTATATTAATTTATAGGAAAAATGATGTTATTTTGCTTTTAAATGCGTTAGTATAATAAAATAATTGAAAGCCTTTAAATACTTTTATTGAGATTTAGTTAATACTCATGAAACATTTTTTGGAGCATTGCATCAACTGATAAGTTTTTTATGGCCTGCAATTGCGGTAGTATCCGCATTTTAAACCTGCACAGAAAAAAAAAATAGGAGACCTAAATCAAATGAATCAAAAATTGTATAACAGAAGTGATGACTCGATCAAAAATATATATTTTTTTTTCAATGACCTTAGAAAATTTTAGAAAACAACGCCTCATCATCGTGATCTTATTGATCTCATTTCAATGAAAATTTAAAAACGTTGATACCCCCAACTGAATTTCGACCTTTTTTACACGCTTTTCAGAGATTGATTTTCTTTACTTTTCGTGAGCCCTTAACAAAGCGCTTAATTAAACAGTTTTTTTTTCCAAAACTACCCCCTTTTTTTCAATGACTTCAGAAAATTTAGGAAAACAATCACCGCCGGCATTAGAGTTACCCAAAGCGTACCACGTGGAGGTTACGCGATCGGATTTACGCTTTTTACACGCGCATGTGTGTGTGACTCCAAAATCATTCTTTGAAGTGTGTGTGTGTGGTTCTTCAAGAGTTCCACCGTATTTAATGACTCCAAACTCAGTCTCTGAAGTGTGTGCGTGTGTGTGATCCTTCAAGAGAAGTATATGTGTGTTTCGTTGTGTATGGTTCTTCCGGAGAAATGAAACCTGATTCAATAAGGGGTATTGCCACCTCTGTTCTGAATAACGGCCTTCAGACGATCAGGCATATTGAGGCGACGTGCAATCAGTGCCTGTGGAATGGTATTCCAAATTTGCTAAAGTGACCGCTCCAAGGCGGCTAACTTCTGCAAACTTGGATACTTGATGCGCAACCGACGGCCCAACATGTTCAATGGGATTGGGGTCCGGACTCGTCGCTGGGTGTCGCAATAATGTGATGTCGTGCCGTTCAAAGAAGCGCCTGGTGACATTGGCTGTGTGTGGACGTGCGTTGTTTTGCATCAATATGAACTACTTCAGATGTTGTCGTCTGGGTAAAACAATTGTCCCATATCCTTAAGGTCCAATTTCGATGGGCGTTAGCATACGCTTATCGAGCTCGACAATGTCTCGCGGTCATCGTGGGTACACGATTAGGGTGCCCTGCGTGTAACAAGGGCAAGTTTTTAATTGCATCTATGGATCCAGCGCATTAAGCGGTAATTTATCAAACCGTTTTTAAACTACCACTAGAAAGCGGATCCATCGAACTTTAAGACCGATCAAACAGATTGACATTTAGCATCTGTACAAAAAGTAAAGTTAAGCTTTAAATAAAATTTTAAAATTTGATATATCGGAATTATTAAACATAATTAATAACAAAAAAGGCAAAAATACTTAAGCAAAAACATAAAAATAAATACGGAAAAGACAGAACAATCAGCTGGGCATTGACATTTGCAGCACAAACAGCAAAACGTTTTTAAACATTCGTTCCATCAGAACATCTCATGACGTCATTTGACGTTCAGCGCACTTTTTATCGATGGAATAAGAGAAGACTTGATGCCGTTGTCGCTGTTATTGTTGCTACTGTCTCCGATTCGCGAATTTTCGTGACACAATCTTTACGTTGGGAAAAGGTTGGCGGCGACTTTCTCGAACAATTGCCCGATTATCGCGGGAATCAGTGACACGATGGCGACCTTGCCCGAGACGACGATCGAATCGGTTCGTCTTTTGGTATCTGGCATAAGCACGAGATACGACGGATTGACTTACACCCATCCGGAAAAAACCTCACTTTGGCTGTGACCTTCTTCGATGAGAGGTACCAAGCGAGCATCTTTCACCTCCGATAAATACCGTCTTTCCACGATGAAAAAAAAATATAGTCAATTTTCTCCAAAAAAATTGTTTTTCTGCAAAGGGCATAGTTTTGAAAACAAACTGTTCAATTAAGCGCTACAGAAAGTAAAGAGAATCAATCTCTGAAAGCATGTGAAAATGGTCGAAATTCAGTTGGGGGTATCAACTTTTTTCAAAATTTACTTGAAATGAGAGCAATAAGATCACGCGATTTCACGACAATATCGCATTAAGCATGATGAGGCGTTGTTTTCTTAAATTTCCTGAAGTCAATGAAAAAGAAAATTTCATTTTTTTTACGTCTGAGTCGTAGAGATCGAACGCTGTAAGAACAACACCGATACGTCACGGTCTCATACGGCAAACTGATATAAAACCGTGACGTATCGGTGTTGTTCTAACAGCGTTCGATCTCTACGGGAAAATTCCTGTTTTACGAAATCCGGTACTTCCATTGGTCGGTATGCATGTCCTAAGATAACCCCCACAAAATGTTTGGCTTTTTTGAAATACGGATACCGTTTTTCCATTTCCAGGGTTTTTTTAACCATTTTTTCCAAATAAACACCAAGCGGGTCCATAACCGCAACGTTTGTGCGTGCAATAAGGCGGAAGACACAGTATTGTTACAAAACTTTCTCTAGCCTTTAAATTCACATCAATATTTCTTGTATAGGATAAATATCCATCTAATATAAGCAACACTGCGCCTTCGGCCTTGGGTTTAACAAAAGATAAAAAAGTTCAGACCCCCGTTTAAAAACATCTGCTCGCATCCATCCACTATCGTTGCATGCAAAAACAGTGACAGGAGGAGCACCATGGGTAGATCCGCCTTCATCCTTTTTCTGTTAAAAAAATTCTGTGCTCAGCAGAAGTTATCCATGTGACTTGCTTTGAGCAAGTCGAAATTGAAGTCTTATCCACGTTAACAACCCTGTGAGGTGGATAGTAATGGTTTTTAAAAGTCTCTTGAAGTAAATTAAAATTTTGTTACAACAGATTTGTTAAATACTCTCACTTTAGCGGCTAAGGTAGCTTTAGGACATCTAAGGGATATCTTTTTCTGAACCCATACAACCAGTCTTTACCAGCTGCCTTTTTGGCGTGGAAAACTTGTTAGCAATTTTAGTTTTTTCCTCAAGTTGGTACGTCACCTGCCGCAGATCTCGATAAGAACACTGTGCCAAACCTTTCAAGATGTTTTTTTTTATAATTTGGCATCCTTGTTTTGGAAAAGTTAAAAATTCGAGCCGCTGTCTTGACTGGCATTCCTTTTTTTTACCTCCTCTAATACATTTTTTATGTGGTCTGGATTGCAGATTTGCCTATTGATATTTCGTTTGTATTACCGAGGCATTCTAAAACTGATATCAGTTAAAAAGTCTATATTTTAGGTAAAGTTAGAGACCTATGGGGTAAAATGATTCCCCTTTCGGGCGATATCGTTTTACCCCATACCGATGGGATGGATCCTTTTACCCCATTGGGCAGGACCTTTCTAAAAGCTAAATATTTTTTTTCGCATACCCTTAAAACTATTACTTCATAAAAATTTACAGCTATCTGAGCTTAACAAAAAGTATCGACGCAAACTTTAATTAAATACTACATAGCCAAAAAATTTATAACTTACCTTATATCATACGCAAAAAAGATCGAACTTTCACTTGTTGCTTGCCAGTTCAGAACTGAAACAACTTCTGGAAGGTCACTTGTCAAAAGATGGCCGACGGATTGTTGGTGCCACATAATAGTATTTAGAAGGCTCTACTAGTACGGCTAAAATTTGTGGGATCATTTTGATCCAAAGGGATCATTTTACCCTACTCTCCCCTACTTCTGGGAAGAATCTTATTATTTATTAAATTTTATTTATGTTGTAAGTATAACAAAATATTTAAATCCTAAAAATTATTTTTTGATATGCGAAAATCAGGTCAATGAAAAAAATGTTAAAAATGTTTTGATGTTTGATAGTTTATCTGCGAACCCCTAAACCTAAAAAATATCTATTTCCCCGGTATAAACGAAAAATTGCTGTTTTATTTATTTATTTAAATGATTAAAATGCGTTCAATTTTTAACCGACTTCAAAAAAAGGGAAGTTATTAATTCGAATATTAAACACCAAAACAGGTAAAATGTAAAATAAAACAATTAATATTGGTAAATAAATTTAAAATTAAAACAATATATCATTTAATAAACTACGTAAATAATAATTAAAATGCACAATCCTAATTAGAAAATCGGTCATACATAAAATAAATTCAAAATACATATTTATACAGGGTGTCCCAAAAGGTATGGTCCATAGTTTGGGATCATGTAGATTGGATCAAAATAAGGTAACAACCAATTTTGCTTTATGCCCCTTCTTTACCGAGCTATTAGCTCTTAAAGGTAACAATTGAAAATCGATTTTTTATTAATAACTTTTGAACGGCTTGTACGATTTGGATTTTTTTTGCTGATTAATTCTAGCTAATAACTGTCTTGCAATAACTGCTATAAACATGCCCCGAAACCATCAAAGATACCAGGTCCGGACTATTTTTGTATTATTTGTAAAAAACTTCAAAATTTTTGCAGTGTTGCCATATTTAACATTTTGACCTTACTGGTAGATTCCCCTGAGTTTTCTATGGAAAAAAGGTATACTTTATCTTTATTGATTGGACGAGCGGTTTTCGCGTAAAATGCATTTAAAATCATTAAGGTATACTCGAGGGCTCTCGATAAGATATACCCTGGGGCTCTCAATAAGGTGTACTTAAGGACTCCCTTTGAATCTTATGTCAAAATCTACTAATAGAAGTCAATTTTCAGCTGAAAATTATAAATAAAAGCGAAAGTGGCCGTCTTGATCTTATTTGAAGATTTATTAGAAAGAAATATGTTTCATTGCGCTGCAATAAGAAATAATACTAACATGTTGTTTCAGGTTTAAAGAGCATGTCTTAGTAAATTAAGAAAATGTGTAGCTGTACAGGGTGCTCACTTTGAACACATACCTTAGTTAAATTTACGCATAGCAGTTTTTTTTTATTATTCTACTAATAATCATAAAGTTTCTACTTTGCTGAATGGTTTTATTGTTTTTATTTATTTATTTATTTATTTTTTGTTAAACTAAATTAAGTTTTTTTAACTTTTAATTTATAATTTTCAGCTGAAAATTGACATCTCGTAGTAGATTTTGACATAAGATTCATAGGGAGTCCTTAAGTACACCTTGTTGAGAGCCCCAGGGTATATCTTACCGAGAGCTCTCGAGTATGAATACCTTAATGATTTTAAATGCGTTTTACGCGAAAACCGCTCTTCCAATCAATAAAGATAAAGTATACCTTTTTTCCATAGAAAACTCAGGGGAATCTACCAGTAAGGTCAAAATGTTAAATATGGCAACACTGCAAAAATTTTGAAGTTTTTTACAAATTTGATAGTCCGGACCTGGTATCTTTGATGGTTTCAGGGCATGTTTATAGCAGTTAATGCAAGACAGTTATTAGCTAGAATTAATCAACAAAAAAAATTCCAGATCGTACAAGCCGTTCAAAAGTTATTAATAAAAAATCGATTTTTAATTGTTACCTTTAAAAGCTAATAACTAAGTAAAGAAGGGGCCTAGAGCAGAAAGTTATATGAAGTTGTTACCTTATTTTGATCCAATCTACATGATCCCAAACTATGGACCATACCTTTTGGGACACCCTGTATACACCTATCCATTCCCACAAACATGTTTTGAAACCAAAACATTACTATTTTATTTAAAAAGTGTCATCGTAATATTCCTGGAGTGTGTACTACGGTCTTGTAACAATTAACTATTTAACATTTCTTTTAAATAAACGATCATACAAAATTTGTCTAAATGTAACGGGAATGTGATTGTATATTTTAATGTTTTCAAAGAAAATAGATTTTTTAGTCAATGTGGTTTTGGGAATAGGCAAAGGAAGTCCATCTCCTCGAGTATTTTGTGGATTAGGCGCTATGAAATTAAAATAGTACAGGAAATAAGCCATTTTGGCTAGAAATTTTTTGTCCTGCATGGATTTACCTAAAATTTTCACAAAAGGTAGGGAATAGCCCAAGGATTAAAGTTAATATCATGCCGAGGTGTGCTTTTATCCTGGGGGTAGTTGTCACCCCATCTTGGGGGTGGAATTTTACATTTTTACTGCAGAAATCGATAAAGAAAGTAATTCCAAGTAAAAAATGTTATATACATTTTTTTCGTAAAACTAATATTTTTCGAGTTATTCGCGATTGAAAATAAAAGTTTTTCGACGAAAAAATCGACGTTTTTAATGGGTTTTTCACGAATAACTAAAAATATGCATTTTATCAAAAAAACTGCAGAAAGCAAAATTGTAGCTTATAAAAAAAACTAGAAAAAAATGTTTTTTTATAATTTCTCTACAACCAATACAGACCGAGCTACGGCTTGTTAATGGTTAGCTTTTGTTCAAAGTCAAATAGCGGGAAAAGTTTGCATTTTTCAAGGTAAACATATAAGGTATTTTTTAAAGTATATAATAACACCTTTCTTTTAAAAACAAGAAAAAAGTTTTTACCATGAAAATTCAGCGAGTTATGATAAAAATAAGATCGTTCCCTACTTTTTTTCTACGAAAAGATTATTAAAAATAACCCCCTAATTCCCCTCTTAATTAAAATAGATCTGTACCCTTCTGCGATTCTTTTTGTATATGTATTATTAATACATCCTAAAAGTTTCACCAAATTAAACAGAAAAATTGGAGCTTAAAGTGAAAAACGATTTACCGCAATTTCGTAAAAATACCCATTTTCTTCAAAATAACTCCAACAATTCTGAAGATACGAAAAAAATGCTGGAGTACCGAATTATAGCTTTTTGATAACAAATACTTTTTATTACATAGATTTTTCTGTACAGTAAATATATGGCCAGATATGGCCATTTAAAGCCTCTATTTACGAGCGAGCACAACCTTATACGAGCCCTTTGAACTCATCCCATTTTAAAACTAAGGGATTAAAAAGAATTAAGTTTACATAGGATTGTAGCTCTTAAAAAAACACTACAAAATTATTTTTGAAAAAACTTTCTATCATTAAAACTAAAGGAGCTACGCTTAAAAGACCAATCAACTTTTTTTTTTTCGAAAAATTCGAATAACCCACTTCTGAGCATAATATTCTATAAAACCGGTATACTTTATACTTTTACCGGTATAATTTTTGTATGTAATTCTACTGTCTTTTCCTATTTATATCTATAATATTGGTTTATAAGTATTGCAATGTTGTAAAGGGTATAGTTTTTAAGGAGTGAAAATTTGCAAAAGAATGAAATTGGTAATATTTCA
Organism: Listronotus oregonensis; assembly: GCA_019359885.1. Taxonomy (NCBI): domain Eukaryota; kingdom Metazoa; phylum Arthropoda; class Insecta; order Coleoptera; family Curculionidae; genus Listronotus; species Listronotus oregonensis. Next base: position 45,182 of record JAHBCN010000958.1, read on the forward strand.
GGCAGTCATATTTTTAATTATTAAATCTGTCAAGGTAATAATTTTTTGGGGATAAATCTTTTTTTTTACTAAGCTAATAAGGGTTGATTTATAAGGGTCAAAAAGTTGTGAAATAAAATTAATACATATTTTAAGCAACAGCATTCTAAAATTTAATCACTATGGTAAATTAATCATTTTTTTTTACTTTAAGCTCTAACAAGGGTTGAAATATTTTAAAATTGTATTCCAAAGCATAAAACAATCATTAATTAACTAATTCAAACCAACTTTTAACCATTTTAAGGTTTAAAATGTTATTCTATAAGTTTTGACAATTAGGGGTAGTTTTCACCCTTAAAAAACAAGCAGCGCACATCACCATGAAATAGAAGTTAAAGTAGAGAGTTAGAAGCGCCTAATTCTAAATTTTTATGCAAATCGATGCAGGACAAAAAAGTTGCGAAGTTTTGCCATTTTTTAGCTTCATGTCCGGGACAATAATTATGTATCATCAAATCTTTTTAATTTGTCAATTTTTTTTTTGTAAATCTCATAAAGGGTGGTTATTTAATTATACCGTAAACTGTTGAAATATTTTTTTTTACAATAAAAGCGTTATTAGGTTGAAACGTTACAAATATAATGTAAGGTATAACTCACAACATAAAAATAGATTCATTCTACATATTTAGCTATAATTTTAATTTACATAAGGTCTATTTCTATGGTTTTTTAATTTATTAGGCTAAAGGGGTGGTTTTTACGCCCTAAAAATAAAAAGCACTCCCTAAGCATATATAAACTTTGATCTAGAGGCTAAAAGCAACTTAATTCCAAAATTTCATAAAAATTGAAACTGTACAAAAAAATCCGGAGGTTAAACACCTTTTTTCTCCCCATCCACTGTACTAATATACTTTTTGTGCAGAAGAGTCTCCACAATGAAAATTCCTATTATATTAAAAAAAATTCCACTAATAAACAGTGACTTGCAATGTTCCCTGCACTTAACTTTAAACAGAGATCTCACTGATCGCTCTTGTAAAACCAGAATGGAATTAATTAATTGACCCATTGTAAAAATCCTAGAAAGCTATTCCATATCTCACATGAGATTCGAACAATGCATAATATACTGTACGAGCAATTGTGATACCTAGCTCCTTTGACACTGTTCTTAAGGCACAACAACCCATTGACAGTTTTTACTCAATTCTACTATATGTTCTTCAAACTTTAATTTCCTGTCTATAAAAATACCCAAAAACTTCGTGACAGATCTATTCTCTACAAAATCATTCTTAAAAACAATATTATCACAACTTAATCTAAAAGTTCATACTCTAGTCTTAGCAATGTTAAGGGATAAATAATTTGCAGCACACCACTCATTCACTCTACTCAAATAATTTTTTCACTTTCTCCATTCTTTTCATACCACCAAACAGTTGCATCATCTGCAAAAAATCAATATTAATTTTTGGCAGGTCATTAATATATATGAGAAAAAGTAGTGGTCCTAGTACTGAACCTTGAGGGATGGCACTACTTATAGAAGAAATATTGGAGTACTTTCCATATGCACTTACCACTTGGTTTCTATTTGAGAGATGAGGCAAACCAATCCAAGGCAATTCCCCTAACACCATAATGCTCCAGTTTAAGCAAAAAGCACTCTATGATTTACACATGCCTTTGCCAAATCACAAAATACAGCCGCCGCAACATCACAATCATTCAGACTTTTTTTTGCTTTTACCTAAAAGATTCTTAAATCCGCCGTTAAATAGAACAAAATAAAAAAAAACACGTCAATATATCTATTTTTAATTTTTTATAATAAAAAATAGGTGAGGCCACACATCCAAACAATTATCCAATCTTTAATTAAAAAAAGAAGCTTATTAAAATCAAATGAGCGGTTCGTGATGACGACGCAGTATGCCTGGACTGTTTTTTTTGTGGAGTTTTGATTTGATTGAAATTTAAACTACAGAATTTTTACAAAAAACAGAAAGCTGTCATCTGGTTGCTATGCCTCAAGAGTGGTTGCAGAGGAACTGGATGTAAGCTTAGTTAGAAATGTGTATTTTGCGCTTATAGATTCACACTTGCGGTATGGTATTTGGGGCTCATGCTCCGATACCCTGTTTAGATCAGTCTTTGTGTTGCAAAAAAGAGTTCTTAGAATCATGTACAAAATTCGACTTAGGGATTCCTGTAGACCCTTATTTCTAACTCATAGAATCTTCACACTCTCCTGCATTTTTATATTGGAGTCAGTTTGTCTTATGCCCAAGAAGCATAAAAATAGTTTAACGTCAGCATCTGTTTATTCCTCGCGTAGAATAAATACTATCGCGCTTCCGATCCTTTCTATTTCACTAACTAAAAACTATAGTTTTTTAACAGTAGAAAGCTGTGCGACTAAGACAGATTACTGAGGAGAAAAAATTTCGTAGAGAGGTTAAGAAGCTGTTGGTTGAGAAAGCCTATTATGATACTAGAGAATTTTATGACAATATATTGAGTTAGTGTTGTTCGTCCTTTTCTAAATTGTTTGTCATATTATATTAACCTAGTACCTGACAAATTTTCTTACTTTTTGTACGTATTTTGTCTGTGTTTTTTTACTTTGTTTAATTTTAGGAATTACTTATAGGTATAGCTTATTAAAAATGTATATGATCTCTTTTAAGACTAATGTTTAAATATATTTCAAAGCGCTTTATTTTTATATTAAATTTAGATAAGAACTTTGCTTTGTGAATGAGAATTTTATATTCTTTACACAATAAAGTTTTATTTGATTTGAAATATAACATCATAAGTATATTATAGTTTCCAACAAAATATTACAAAAAATATCCATAGGATACTGATGATTTAAGCTAGCAGACAGCTGAAAAGAAATCGCAGAATACTTTTAATTTTTATACCCGAAGCTATCTCAGCGGCCAATTTGATTATGATAAAAATACTTTTGTATTGCGCCAGCCAATATCACTTTCAAAACTAAAAACTGGACATACTAATATTCGTGCAGTAAGTAATATCAATTATCACTCTATCATATTTTAAGGTGTTTAATTCCCACGATTGTTCTCAAAAAGAAACACATGAAATAATTTTTAAAGATTTTAATAATTGTACGCAAATCGTACCAACATCAATATTAATGTTTTATATACAGCCTTGTTACATATTAAAATAGTTATTTTATGTCGTTGAAATTTCCATTGACATTTTTTATCTTTAGGAAAAATTATTTTATTATCGCGTCAATTAATAATACTGAATGTATGAAATTTTTTTTCAATTTTTATCAAATTTTATTAAGAAATTTTGTACAATTAGGATAATAAAATAAGTTTCTCCAAACATATATCAAAAAACAACAATAATTCTTATTGCAATCGATGGATTACAATAACAATTTTAAATAAATTTAATGAAAAAAAAAAGTAACATAACACTGGATGTAGTACGTAAATATTACAAAAAATATTATAAATTAATATAGTACGTATGTACATAATAGCAGAATATATACACAAAACCTCCACAAAATTATTGTGATGTCTGTCATCAATATTCCTACAATAAAACTGCAAAGTCTAAAACAAACTATACAAGCTATAAAACAATATTTTTAGACTACCTATTTAGCTGATAGTTTATCTTTTTAAACAAAACATTGACCTAGGTTAATTAGGAAGGTATGATGTTTCTTCTTACTAAAAATTATACATATAAAAAAATCTAACTTTTAAAATGCGAGATCACCCCTTAAATAATTTTGTACTTTTTCATTATCGTGCAACTGCAAAAAATTCGCTTCAAAAACGATACATATTTATTATTTACAATTTTTATGAGATTTCTTTTAAATAGCTATGATTAGAGTTGCACGAAAATACTTAACAAAAAAAAAACAAACATATTTTCCTTATAAATAAAAAATATTATATACAGAGTGTACAGTTTATCTACAAATTGTCTTACAAATTAAATTAATAATTTCAAAAACCAATGATTTGATATCTTCTGAAGTATTCAACAAATAAATAATTTGAAAAAAAAAATTCACTGGGTAAATTCTAGTCCTCAATCCCTATGATAAAAAATATAAATCTCCATAAATAAAAACAATTATATACACCACTTAACTATGTTATGTTAATTAATTATAAAAAAACACTGGTGATTGCACTCTTAAAGATACTCCTTAATTTTATTATGTAGCACTAAATGTCGTGGCCTCTAAATCTGGGGGAGGGGATGGGTTTCGACTCTGATACCGAGAATCATCATCTACAAAAGAAAAGAAATGATCAAAATTTAAAAAAATATAAGTATAACAATTAACCAACGATATAAGCTAAACTACCGTGGGTATCTTAAAGTTCCACCTTTGTAACAATAAGTGGTTATTATAAATTTTAATAACCAAAAAATCCATAAGATGCACCAAGTTGCACAGATTATACAGTTTTAATTTAAAATCTCAAAATAATGATATTTCCGCAATTTTTCATAACTTACAAGATTTTTAAGTGCTATTTATTATATTTCTGTCTATGAAAATGTTTGAAATGCCATGCATATCTCAATTTCTCTAAACTGTCATATTAGTTATATGGTATACCGATGACGTTATTAGATTATTTTCCATAAATGCACCTTTCATTTACCCGAATTATTTTCATGGTTTTTGCAACTTGTTCGCCTAGATCAGAGGTTCTCAAACTTGCTTTCTCTAACGCCCACTTTGAAAATCAGTTATTTTGTAGCGCCCCCTCCCCATTTTTTACCTTAAAAATCTAATAAGATTTAGTCTCGCCTGAAGTTTAATTAAACCTATATTTTAAACAAGATTTTTCCTACCAGAGAGAGCAATAATAATGCAACTTTACAATGTTAGGAGTATATTTAATTCAAAATAAACAATATTCAACATTGAGCAATAATAATACAACTTTACAATGAGTATCGGGGTAGCGGGCGGAGTGGCGGGATGGCGAGCGAGTGCGATGCGTGCGTGCGGCGGAAGGTCACGTCAGTCGCCGGCCAGTCGCGAGCCGCGGCTGTGTATTTGGAATTTGTTCCTTCCCGTACCTGCACTCCGCAAAAACGGACCGCACGAACGTTGACGGACTATAATACAGGATTGCACAAATAAATCGTACAATATTTGTTCGCGCCAAAGGTGAATTGTAATTGAACCTTTTAATTTTAATTTTATTTTTTCTTTATTTTCACTAGATAAGGTACATAAAAAAAATCCCGCGTTAGGCAAGTGCTCAGCTTGGCCGCAACAATAGATATACCATTTTTAATACACGTGTCTTCGGAGGTGGGGACCTTACCTGCGACACATAAAAACACGAATATTTTTCAGTGTTTGATACCTATTACTTAATATCTTAAGATATAAATAGCGTTGTAAACGCATTGAAAATATTAAATATTTTATATATTTTTACTTTAAATTTATTCAATAAAATAGGACATAAATATAAACTAATAAATGGATGTTGTGTAGTAGAAGGATTTTAATTTCAGTGAATTATAAAATATGAAATAGCTGAAGTTACAAATCACCATCGCCCCCTTAAATCTCATCAGCGCCCCCCAATTTTTTCTGGGCCCCTTACCGCCCCCCTCTAAGCCTCCAACGACCACAAGGGGGCGTTATCGCCCACTTTGAGAAAGACTGGCCTAGATTATGTCCTAAACCTGCGGCAGCAGTATTTTCAAGGATCTTATAAAAATATTAACCAAGATTTATATAAAATTAATTCTATAATTTGGGCTTTAAAGGACTCGTGAAGTCTTACAGGACGTTTCAAGTTCTGAGCGGATGAGTTCCTTTGTCTCACACAACTGGAACAAATCCCTTGAGTTCCTTTGTGAATCCCAGATCGTTGCTCTTGACATATCCAAAGCTTTTGATCAGGTCTGGTATAATGAGCTTCTTAACAAACTTCCTTCTTACGGTCTTCCACCTAAGTCTTGTTCTTGACTTTCCAATTTTCCTTCTAATCAACATATATCAGTTATTGTAGATGGTCATTCTTCCAGATTCCACCATATAAATGTTGGGGAGCGATCTTCTCTCTTCCACAATTAATCCCATTCATAGTTTTGCTGACGATAGTACCCTCCACTTTAATATTTAATTTCTCAAGCCAGTTAATGAGCCTGGTTTGGAAACCAAGCGAAGGTCAATGAGGATGTCTCTCTCACAAGACCTTAAATGTATCTTGGATTGGGGTGCCAAAAATCTTGTTCAGTTTCATGCCTTCAAAACACAGTTATGTTCGCTGTCGCGAAAAAAGTCTGCCAATGCTCATCCGTTACATATGAGCATCCAAGTTCTACAGAACAAAGAATCATTTAATCTTGTCAACTGACACAAACACATTACATCCATAGCCTCAGCAGCTTCAAAAAGCTTGAATTCCTCTTTCGAGTCAGGAAGTATTTATCTTTTCCAATCTGTATACTCTATATGTATCCCATATCATACCCTCTTTAGAATATAGTTTTCATGCCTGGGGAATGACGTCTCCTACAACTTCTAGCATTCTCGATTTCATTGGAAGAAGGCTGTTTGTCTTATAAATGAACACACGCTCACTGAAAAACTTTCTCCTCTTGCCCACCGACGAGCTGGGGGGGATCTGTCGCTCTTCTATAGGTATTTTCACGGTTTCTGCTCAGAAGAGTTGGCCAGTATAATTCCTCCTCTGAGAGCTCCCAACAGAGCAACATGTAGTGCAACTTTTATGCATTCTTCTACAGTTCAACTGGAAAGGCCCCGAACTTCACGCTTTCTTCGTTCTTTCATCCCTAGAGTGTCCAAACTATGGAACCTGCTACCCGCAGAAGTTTTGTTTTGCGGTTTCCAAATATTTAAGTCCCATGTGAACAAACTTCCTTTCACCACACTTAAGACATCCACGGTACGTTAGTACTTGGGCCGCAGCATTCGTAGAATGTTCAGAGATTAAAAAAAATATAATTATTTTAAATTGAAGAGAAAATTTAAAAAAACTGCCAAATACATATTTTTTTATACAATTAACCCTAAATTTCAAACATACCTATTGTTGAAGTAAAGCTGGCAAAATTGCTGTTTGGGTACACTGGGTTATTAAATGGTGGTACATAATTAGTACTTTCCGGCTCTTCACATCCTGGTATCCCTCGATCTTCGTCATCGTCGGGTGTATAAAACATATTTGGTTCCTTTTCATCGTTTATTATTTTCACATCCTCCATTAAATGTTCATGAACCCTCTTGGGAGATTCTGATTTAGTTTCTTCTTCAGTTTGATTAACTTTAGTTTCGGCATTCGCTGTATCAATTTCTTTAGTTGGTGATGGGCTTATATAGGAGTCAACTGATGGTAATACAGGAGTAAAGGCTCTATCCGGCGTGCCTGATGTTCGTAAAGTTGGCGACATTGACAAATCGGAAAAAGACGCGATGGGAAAAGATGAGTTTGACATTTGAGAGGAAGATTTTATCTTCGACTCCAAATCGCAGTTTAAAATCGAAGTCATATCAATAACTGAAACAAAAAAAATAAAATAAGTATTAAATAATTTAAGTTTTAAAATCAAAATAAGCAAAAAAAAATTATGAGAATATTAAAAGAATAAAATAAACTCATATAATATAATTAACGAAGTAACAGTAATTTATTATATTACCCGTTTACAGCAACAAAGTAAACAGCGCCAAAATTTTCAGGAATGTAAAATGCATACATTTTTAATTAATCGGTAATATGCTGCTAATATTGCTTGCATTAGTTTCTGATATAAGTACGTACTTCACTTTGGCATTTTGATTTTTAAACAAAATGTATTAATACTTAACAAAATAAACTCTAAAATATGTCAAAAGCTGTTACTGATATGAGTTTTTGTGTATTTTTATTTAATTTATTTAAGTTGTATAACAAAAATTATCTACTTTTTTTATAGTTTATATTGATTTCTGGGAATATCAAATTAAAAGAAAAATTATTTGGCTTTTCTCCAGAATAAAGATGTTTATATATTATTTTAAAAAATTATACTTTTTTTATAGATATTATTATTATATATATTATTATCTACAACAGAACAAAGCAATCTTTAAATATGTTCAATAAATTTTTAATTTTTATACCTACAAGTAATTTTTTACACGAAGTACTATTAAAAAATTGATAATTTGTCGCCCAATTGAGCTCTGGCCCTAGCGCGCACATACTAGTGCAAGTACTGACAATTGTTGAATACGAATTATCAGATCAACATTATAAATACTTAAATGCCTTTAAAATTAATTACTTTTTATAAAGCTCAAAAGAAAACGTTTAATTATTATAAGTTAGTCCTTATTTCAAGTAAAATAATTGAAATCCATTTTGGCATAATCTTAAATTAAAAAAAAAGGTAAAAATGATGTTTTTATGAACATAATTGATTGTTTGTGCCTTAATTTACTTTACCTGAAGGTTTCTTGGATTCATCATCTATAGCTAATCCAAAAGCTTTTTTCAATCTCATGCTAGAAATCTCCCTTTGTCTTTCAAGTTCCGTTGGCTCAGAATTGAAAGCTGGTGCTGTAACAAAATAACTAAATAAAAAATGCATCCACAGTTACTACATTAAGCAGTAATATACCTAAAATATATTATGTTTCATAAAGCATTGATCTTTTTCTTTTTAACTTTTTCCAACAAAAATAAGGAATTCTTTTGGAAAAAAAATGCATTATGGCTGATTAAAGTTTTATAAAATAGTAATAAAGATGTATATATTATCTTTTGTATGCTCCAACTCCCATCAATAAAGTTATTACCATACTAAAAATTATCTGCTATTCCATAACTTACCCTTAATAATATCAGCAGTCGATAATTCATCACAACTGGAAAACGAAGAGCTACTGCTGGAACTTCGAGATCTCGGTTTAGGTAATACTTCAGTTTTAAAGGATTCAGATGAATTGTTATCATCGTGGCCATGTGTTTCATGCTCTGGATCATGCTCCTCTGATTTGTCACTATGTATTTTCTTTCTTTGTCGGTATTCAGTTATAGATAACTATAATAAAATGATGTTAGCTTTACTCCAAGTAAACTTATAATCATGGCTAGGCAATATTAAAAATATTAATAAAAAAAATATCAGTATTTAAATAAATATATTTGTCACTGTATTGCAAATATACACATATTATGTTGAAAAGATTTATTTTGTCATTGTGTAATTAATAATTTAATGATAGTTATTTATATCAGGTAGTTTTATTATTTTTGAGATATTTGATTTTTTTTTTAAAGGCAGAGGTCCAATCAAATTAATATTATTTTAAAACTATTAACCCTACAAACTTTAAAATTTGGTATCACACAAATGACACATCAAGTATTTGATCTTGATTATACAGTGTTTAAAACATAATTTCACTTTTTCAGAAATTAAAATGGCGATAACCTTGGTATTGGACTTTGATATAGTAGTCATTAATATATCCTTTAGACAAATGGCCACGACTATTCGTGTATTACTAGTAGTTCAGTTAGTTAAAAGAAATTTGACCAATTCAAAATGAAATATTATCTTTTACAAGAACGAGTTGATTTGATATTATTAATAGAAAAGTGTGAAGAAAATTATTTACTTGCGGAAGAAGTTTATGCTCAGAAGCTGCTTCAAAAATTCCGACAAACTGAAAGTCTCGCTTATGAAAAACGAAATAGGCAAAAACAAGTTTTACGTAATGCCATTAGGAAAATCTTCAAACAAGTGATTGTAAAATAAATCAAAAAACGGGCATAAACAGGTAGCAGGCAGGATTATCTGAAACCATAGGTTTTATCCTTATTACACTTAACTTCACCAAGCATTGTTAGAAATAGATTATCAGCAGCAAACTGAGAGGCCCGAACTTCTCCCTTTGTGGGTTCTTAAAAAAGTGGGGGAGGGCGATTTTTTAAAATTTTGTGCTATTTTTAGACCAATCTACTTTCTACAATAATGGCTTAGTAAACAGACATAATTGTCATTATTATAGTGACATAAATCTAAATTATTTTCAAAACGTTCATCATCAACAAAGATGATCTGTCAAAGTGTGGGCGCAGAATTATCAGAACACATGTCATGGGACTATATTTTTTTGATGACTCCTTAAACGGTAAAAATGGCTTAGATTCATGGGGCGGAACTCATCGGAACTCCCCACAAATTGTGCGACGTGTGCAAAACTTCAAAAGGTGAAATCATAACAAGTAGATAGGACAAGAAAGCCACAAGGCTGATGTGTCATATTATGTATAGTATGGCAGACTGTTCTTAATGTTGTACCAAATTTTAAAGTTTGTCGAATTAATAGTTTTGAAATAATATTAATTTGTTTGCACCTCTACATTAAAAAAATATATATCTCAAACATTAATTAAATTAGACACAATACTAATTATAAACTTGGGTTACTTTGTATGTAGAATCTAAAGCCGCCATAAAATATAGGTTGTTCGGTTTAAAATAATATAACTTTGATAACACTTTCTTAGGAGTCTTAAATAATTTTATGATTTTTTCATGCTTTTGCAGCTATAGGCCGTGTCGAATACTTTGTGCCACCCTATATATTTAAAATTTATTTATTTGCAATGTCAAAATTCCAATACAAGTTTTTAGTTTTTTATATTTTGTTAATTAAAGATAAATATTTTGACATATTATGTCATATTTGTATTTATTATTTTTATATGTACAAATTATATGAAACTCAATAAAGGGATTAAAATCATGTACTTATATACAATTAATAAGGAGAAGAATAAGGGCGGTTTTTTGGCCCTAACAGAAAATAATTCTGATGGCTTGGAATATATTTTATGAACCTTCATAAGTAATAAATATTTAATTCCACCCTAAACAAAAACACTCCCTCTACACATACACTTTACAATCCCTTAACTCACACTATTTCATAACTCGCACTATTTCAATTTCACACATATATTGGGCAAATGAATATATGGAATAAATTTACATGTAAAAAATTGATAAAATATGATTTAATCTTTTACTTACACTTCTACGTACTACGTTTATCCAGCATGCAATTTTCTCATTTTTATCCTTCTAAAATCATAAAAAGTGCCCTTAGTAAACAGCCTTGCAGAAAAAATACTTAATATTTTAACATAAATAATGTCATGGATAGAATAACTTATAGAGTAATATTAAGTTATTTAATTTTTTAATAATTTCTGATGTTTCAGAAATTAACTTAATATTATTTCATAGGCATTTCTATCCATGACACTAATTACGTTAAAATATTATGTATTGCTTCTATAAAGATGCCCACTATAGGCACTTTTAATAATTTCGGCAGGATAAAAATAGGTAATAGTTGTATTTTTATTTTTACGGCAAATAATTATTAACATTAGGACACCAGACATAAAATTGATTTTTGTCCGAAATTATTTTTAATGGCCATTGTTTTAAGAAACCAGTAATGGAATACTTAAAAACAATAGCCATTTAAAAAATATATACTTTAGCTGTCAATTACTTATTTGTAGTTGACGAATTTACAAAAAAATTGATATTATTAATTTCTGGTTTCATAAAGGAGTTTCTTACATGACTGTTAATGTACTGTTTATACACTGACTTTTGATTTGCTATTTATTGACATAAAGGCCTAGCTGGAAATAGCACCTTATATTTTTTAGTTTTTTTTTACGTTTTAAAAGTGAGTGTACCATAGTGGCTGCTGTAGACAAACATTGAAATAACTTTCTATAAGAACTACCTAACTGAGAGAAATCTAAATGTCTTAAGCAACCTGAACATAAAAATTGTATGGAAATAGGCTGATTTTGGCAGTCTTCAATTATATAACAAGCATGCCCAATTATTAAAAGGTTTTGAGAAATTAATTCTGGAAGCATTAACGACCCATACCCTAACTTGTAGAGTGTGTTTTTTTACAGACCTTCCAAAAACCCATCAGGTCTCTGCAACATAGCCGCGTCGCGTAACCTGATACGTTCTGTCACGCTGGTCGATAACACATTTTTTTACTACTCTTGCTAGTTGTGTTTGCTGTTTTAACAGATAATAAGCAAATAATACACATGCAAATTAAAAATATCAATAAATGAATTTTTAGTAACATAATTGTGCTTTTTTAGAGAGATAAAAGCATGGCAGAAAAAAAAAATTTTAGTGACACTAAAAATGTTCCATAAAGAGTGTGATAAAAATATAACCAATAGAAAGGATTGTATTTTTTATTTTTTACAGTATACTTAATTTATTTTTATCGATTAACCTTTACCTTTCTCTTAGCAGGTGTAGTAACTTCAGGTTTTACATTTTCAAACCCAAAAATGCTTAAGGTCTTTTCCACAGTTCCAACCAGATGTTCACTGCTGAATAAAACACTATCTCTAGCCAGCCTTGGATCTAGAAGTCCTCTCATATGCCCCATATTATTTCCCGCGTGATCAGAAGATGACAATACTATAGTTTTTCCAAATTCCTGCTTCATTTTTGCGGCACGTTCATTTAAATCTGCATCTGATTCCATAGTTTGTGATGGACTGTCACCATCAGTACCACTGTAAACAATTTCAACAGATCCTTCCTGGCTTGACCTAGGTGTATCTATGGTCTGTAAGATAGAAATATTAAAAAATAAAATAGTAACAATTCAGACAACACACTTTTTATCATGATACAAACGGAAATGATAGAATGTACTTTAAATATGAATAGATGGTTAAAAACAATTGCTTACAAAAACAAATTGATTCATTTAATTGCAAATAGTAATCAACATAATTACTTCGTTATACTATGATACGTAAAATTGCCAGAAGCGGGCAAACCCTACATAAAAAACTTACCCAAATTATTGACCGATTTGTTGTTTCTGATATTAGGCATCTTCATAACCGTTTGTCTATATTGTATTTGGCCTCACGTACCCCAGGTGCCTTTTCGGAAGCTAAAACTAATTTATGACTCCACGTATCTAAATATATTATTAAAACTGGCATAAATTCTTTTATTGGTTAAAAACAGGAAACATTATTTACTTAATTTAGGTGTTAGATTTGGTGAAGTTAGACATTTACATGCTTGTAAATCAATACCATTTTAATAGGCTCATGATAAAATAAGTAGAATTGTAAGAGTGATTAATAATTTTGATTTAATTTTTTAAAATTTGCTATATGCGAACTTGTATTATTTAAATTTATATAGCATATAGGATTGTAATTGTTTAATATTATTACTTGTTTTTTTTATTTATAAAATATACATCTTGATAACAAAATTTATGTAGTTAATATTTTAACTCAAGGGTCATGAATGAATTACTTAAAAATTAGTATAGTAGGTACCCTCTAAGTTCAACTGTTAACAGGGATGTCAACTGTTAACAGGGTATATTTTAAAGTATTAGCATAAAATATTAAAGTTTCATTCTGCAAAGTGTCGGTTATATGGGTATTATTACTTTTTTGATTTATAAAATCCGTTCTTCTTTTAAGGACTTTAGTTTTAAAGTTGTGACCAGTTTTCTCTATTTAACTTTAAAAACTACTATTTAAATTGTGAACACAACAATTTTGTTCTTTGAGTGTTACCGACGTTCCAAGGAAAATCCAAATGTGGCCATGAATAACAAAAGAATAATCTTTCAAGGCTGTTAATTGTAATTTTTTAAATTAAGGGACGTAACGTGTAAAAGGCTATCAAAATGCTATATTCTGTAATTAACGATGCATATCCTATTTACTCTCAGTTTTTATGTAATGACAGATTTGTTCGCTGACTACTTTCAATTATGTTATATTCAAAACTATAAAGCTCTTGTTGTTAAGTTTAAAACTTTTATACTTTTTGCATAAGATAAATTACAGATACTTCGACACATTTTGGTTGGGTTTGTTCTAAGGCATGTACAACTTTAACAAAATATGAGTTTCATACTGAGGCTTCCTATTCAAGTATTGGGCGTATATATGTCTTATAAATACTTTCTAAAAATTCTGGTGAGGTGTTCTTAAATGCCCTAAACATGATTATCTAAATAAATGTTTTTTTTTCCCTCAAATTTGAGAAAATAATAGAACGCCATGGCTGTAAAAAAATACATAAAAAGGTAGAACTTTTTAAATTGATATTTACGTTAAGTCCGGAAAATGAACTTTTACAGTATGAGTGAGATGTTTACGGACGAGGCGATGAAGAAGCTGAGTCTGGAATTTCGTAATGAATACTGTAAAGGATTTTCGGACGAATAATGTAAAATATTTTATTTCATACCGTACTGTCAAAATTTATGTTTTGAAATAAAAACGTATTTTCCCCCTGCTTCATATATCTACAAAATAAATTGTCTGCTTTGGAAATGGATTTTAAGAATTTTGTTTACTGATGGAAACATTGTCAGTACTGAAATAAAATTTAAATTTGACGAAAAGATTACGTTAATAAATCCAGAAAACGCAACTGTCCTGTTTTTATTTATATCAAGGTGAAAAATTGACAAAATGGAGGAAAATGGTGGCAACCTGATTCCTGATTAAATTTTGCAAAAATCTAATGAGATTACAGGACAGCTAGTATCAAAAAAATTGGCAGAACAGTATGAGAAAGAATTTTTGTCCTTTTCTCAATGGATATGTGAGAATAAAGTATATTTCGTAAATGAAGACGTAATTATGGGTTATCTTTATGACCTTGTAAGTAAATATGCATGGATTTAAATGAAAATTTAGTAGTTGTCAGAATAATCAAAATTTATCAGTAAGTAATAATTATAATAATTTATATAAAACCCCCGAAATGAATGTTTATGATAATAGAAATTGTAGAATTAACATAAATTTTAATTTCTAAATAGCAACACATTATTTTTTTATGTAGTTAGATAAATAATATATGTTAGAGTATAGAGTATATTAGGTATTATATTAGGCAGTGAGCGGATTTTATATCAACAAATCCTAAAAAAAGTTTTACCGGGCTAGTCCGGTAATTTTTTTTACCGGACTCAATACTGTAAAAGTTAATTTTCCGCACTAAAACCTAAAAGTGCGTTGTACAGTACAGTATGAAATAAAAAATAAATAAAAATAAAATAATCTTTATTGTATCGACAGATTCACATACAAAGGTGGAAAGTACCGCCAGGCGTACTTTAATAACCACCAAAAAACTTATTAACTAAAAAAAGTCATAACAAAACTAGAAATATACAAAAACAAGAACAATAAATAAACATAGATGCCTACAACAATAACCTATTCACCGACACGTGTTTGCGTATTTTAGACTTAAAAACAGGTACACTTGAGCTTTTAAAACTAAGGGGTAATGAGTTGTAAATTTGAGGTGTAAGATATAGAAAATATGACTTAAAAAATTCTGTTCTGTGATGCGGTATAGAGATTGCATCTCCGAAGCGAATGTTCACTTGGTGAGTGTCTCTCCTATAAGTTATAAGTTCAGTAAGATATTGTGGCTCTTTTAGCGTTATTACTTTGTGTATAAGGCAACTCATATGAACATAGCGCTTCTGTGCCATATTGTGGTGAAATAGCTCCACAACATGTTGACTCACATGATCTCTACGTGACAAACTTTTTACATACCTAACACAAGAGTTCTGCACTTTTTGGATTTTGTATTTATTATAATTTGTTAAGAAAGGTCCATATACAACATCAAGATAGCCCGGTATTGAAAGTACCAAGCTATCCGTAAGCAACCTTTTGATATTACAGGGAAGAAGACTTTTGAATTCATACAATGATTTAAGTTTATAATATGATCTCTGACAAATCTTGTTAACATGTGCGTTAAAAGTCAGCTTACTATCCATATACAAACCAAGATTCCTCACTTCATTAGTCCACTGTATGCCAACACCATCCAGTTTAATGTGCAAATCTGAAACATTTATGTCCTTTCGAGAGTACAGAATTGCTTGTGTTTTACTAGGATTTATGAGCACCGAATTTGCAGATGCCCAGCTTGAAATATTGTTTAACTCAGTAAAAAAAAGTAGATTTATGCTATCTGGTAGATTGTGTATCGAGCTGGGGAGATATATCTGCAAATCATCCGCATACATATGGTATTTACAATGTTTAATATGGCCAACAAGGTCCGAGGCGAAAATCGTAAAAAGAAGTGGCCCAAGAACAGATGGTGATATAAACTACTGATGATAAACTACTTAAACGTCTCAAACGTGCGAAAGATACTTAAAACATAAACATAAATTTCCAACTTCACCATTTCTCACAAGTTTAAAAATTATGAAGCAGATTTAAGTCTAGTAACAATGATCTAATTTAATTTTTCCAATATATTATAGTACATTAAAAACAACGTTTAAAAAAAAACTTTGTGTCGGGTAGATCACTTTTTAAGGTCTATTAAACATTTTCATTTGTATCATGATTTAATATATAATATTATATAATAAATATTAAAGACTCACTCTGGCAGGGCCACTGTTAGTTGGGGTACTGGGAGGAGAATTATCATTTGATAGAGATTCTCTAGGTAATTTTCTCTTTTTTGGTGGTGCTACTGCTTCACTTATTGGGGGTGAATCTAAAATTAAATTTATAATAATGACAACCGTCAATAAAAAGTATATCTAGTGACTTTTTGGAAATATTACATTTCTTTGCTGCTTAACCGGAAGTGGGTAAGACTTCGTTTAATTGTTATTGTTGTATCTGCATTTTTCCATTCAGCACAATATTTTGAGTTAAAATGGTTCTATAATCAACAACCAATACAGATTGTTAAGAAAATGTGTAGTAATTCCACAGAGTAAAATAATGGGGGGGAATTCTACACTTAATTTTATATTTTAGGAAGTAGGTTGAGATTTAGTACACAAATTAGGCTTGGTAGACAAAATATAATGCTTTGGTCTATAAAACGCCGGTAAATGATCTGGTTGATTGGTTTCAGAGAATAACTACTGGATATAATTATTTTTAAAAATAAAAGTCAATATCAATCGAACGGCCGAGTGATGATCGCGTTGTTAAATTTTAAACCATGTTTAAAAAAAACAAAAAAACATAAATATAACAATTTGTAAAAACATTTGTTTGTTTATGTAGAGTTAAAAATAAAATAATGTACAAGGTATGATGGTAAAAAAATTATACCAAAGAAAGTAATTTACCTGGTCGACTAACTGTGCTGTCACAAGAATGATCCTCACTTATTGCCTGACGTAGCCACCGTTTCTTCGCATTACCACCTCGTTGTTGCGCAGTAGTGTCACAGAAAGTTGCAGCCTGGGAAAGAGCAGAAACGTTTTTGTTATTTGTACTGCAATTTCCAAGTTCTTCATGAACCGGTTGGTTATTTGGTATTACTGATACAGGAGACATTAAACTGGCAGATTGAACAGGATCTGGCACTTTGTTTAACCATTCATTCATTAGCCTACAATAAACCAATTAAATAACTCTTGTTTAAAACCAATTTTACACCAACTTACCCCTTTTTTGTCTTAGGAAATTTAAATCCCGACTCTAATGGCTCCACAGCGGCTTGAACCAGAAGACATGCTGATGAAAGTTGAGGAGTCTCTGGTGATGAATGTGCTGAATTAGAATTTGAGTCTAGCTCTTGAGGTGATTTGTGCAACTCCTTATTTTCAACCTCTCCATTTGATAAAGCTAAAAGCAATCCAGCTGCTTTATTATCACTGCTATCATCTTTTAGATAAGGTCGATTGGGAGGCAAACTGTCATTGGGTGACAACAAGTTTTCATCTCCTGAAGTCATGTATGAATCTGTAGAATTTAGTCTACTTCTTCTAGTTTGGGCATTTGTACTTGTAGTTCGAGCTCGTCCCCTTCTTCGCCGCCTTTTAATCTAAGAAGCAAATATTATAACTACTTTAATTTTATTTAACTATAGCCGTTTGAAGTAATTCTAAAGTAGTAGATTAAAGAACTAATTTAACCAATTAAACTAAATATATAGCAAATTAAGTTAAAGTAAAAACTGATTATAATAGGGACAATACAGGCAAAAGTTACAACTTAACTATTATCGCCTTTATAATATAATTAGGCCATCTATTTCTGATATTTCCTAAATTTATCTTCTATTCCTATGGTTCATGTCACAACAATAATAAAATTGTAGTATGAAATAGATATTGTTGCCCTTTATAATTTCAATCAAGTAGTAATATCGTATTTTAATATTCCATACCCAATTTTAAACTTACAAAAGCTACTAAAACTAGTACATTTTTTTTAAGTGATCAATGCTTACCTTAGGTTCTTGCTTTTCATCATCTTTAGAATTTGGACCAGGTTCAGATTCACGTCGGTGAGCTTGTTTAGCTTGATGTTCTTGTTTTTTCTGGTCGGCTTTTTCCATCTGTTCAATAGCTCTTAATATAGCTTCTAACTTTCTTTCTTCCCTGCTCAGCTTCTTTAATTTGTTTGATTGTTCCTTTGATTCGGTTTCTTTTCCACTCTCTTCCTTGTCAGACTTATAGTGGGAAGATCTTCTAGTGGAAATAGGCGTTGGATTAGGACTTTTTACTTTTTCTTCTTTTGCTTGTTTTTCTTTTTTTACTTCAATTTTTATTGGGTCAAGCGGAATTGGAGACTTAACATCTTCAATAGGTTGTGGTTCTTCCTTTATTTCGTCTGGCTTTATATCAGCCTTTACCTCGGGGATTTCAAGTAATTCTTCTTTAATTTCCACTTTAATCTCTACTGGTTCCACCACATCGATTTTTTCTTCCTTTAATTCGTTATGTTCGGGTTCCTCAAGTGGGGGTAGCACAGGAGGAGGGAGAGTTGTAGGCACTGGCGACAAAGGTGTTGTTACTATAATAAATATAACTTGTTAATGAAAGTGCATTTATTTGCTGTTAAGATGCAAAGATTTATCTGCAGACTTGAATGACGTTTGTAATGCATCTACTCATCTACAGGTATTACCTTTGAAAGTGTCATGAACCAATATTTTTTCAACTTTATCACAAAAAATAAAAAACCATTTTTAAAAAAATAGGATCAAGCACATAAATGGATTTTAAAATAAAATTAGGTAGTTAAAAAACCCAATCCAAGATTAATAATGGTATCGGTTAAATTTTGTAAAAGATCCCTAATTAAACAATACAATAGGTAGTTAATTATTCCTATATATTTTTTCCACTGAACAATAGCGTCGGTTTTTAACAAACGTTCTTGATGACAGGAATAACTATGAAGTAAAAAAAAAAAAATTCAAGGGAAATTAAGAATTATTTTTATTATTTAAATATTTATGTATTTTTTTTTTTTGAATTTCATTTAAAAAAAGCTTCTTTATGGAGGCTAAATTATTTAATTTTCAACTTACCTGGGGGATTTGGAGGTGGTGAAGAAACTTGTTCCTTTACTGGTGACTTAAGATCATTGGATGGAATACTTGCAGATATTGTTCTTCTTGCTCTTCTTTTTCTTGCAACTTCAGGAACCTCTCCATTTTTCTTTATCGTTGTTTTATTTACTGTGCATTCATCAGGACGACCACAAGCACATGCAATTTGAGTTGTACCAATGGCTGCTAAGTCATGAGATTCATGTTTGATAGTTAATTCGCAATTTTTTTCCACTGTAGTTATTGATACTATGTACAAATGCAATACCCCTTTTTCTATACAATGCCTCAATTCAGCGTTAGGTCTGCAAGACCTTCTTATAAATCTTGCACTGTTACCGTAAGTTCTGGTGTCTACACACACTTCTGTGTTGTCTCTGTGCAATCTATAAAAAAAAAGAAACGGACCTGGTCGTTGAGTATGTTGCCGTGTAGTAAGAGATCCGCCTGAATTTCGGTGTTGGGTTGAAAGCATGTATTTCCCCCGTAACTCAATTACAGGTGTATTTGGTGCAAGCTGGGTGGTACTGACTAAATACTTTATCTCAGTAAGTGGTTGTGTATGGACTCGACTTTTACAAACATTGGTATCATACTGAATACTAGGATCCACATGCACCCCATTTACTCTTATACTTGATATGCGTGCTCTTAATTCAGGTGAGTAATGATTTGTAACAGCTTCTTCATATTTTTCAATCCATTGTCGTAACTGAGGAAGATGAACTGACCACATATCTTGATTTTCATCGTCACTATGAGATTGTTGTTTGACTTGATGTTTAGTTTTCCTTTTTACTATTTTTCTCTCTTTTCGTTTTTGTCGCCTCTGAATGATTTCTTTTACTTCTTTTTTATTAGCTTTCATGCTATCAATTTTTTTTCGTGCCACTATAGTTCTATTTTTGGTTACAACATTATTGTTGCGTACAACTGGTTCACCATCTGAAGAATCTGTATCACTCATAGGATCTTTATTTCTTAAGGTGTCTTTAAGTTTGGCTTCTTTTCTTATTTTTGGTTCTATGAGCTGCCTCTCTCGGATCCATTGTTGTTGAATTAAGCGGGCTTTTGGTCGATCAACTGGTTTAGATGGATCACATTCTTCACACAAAAACTCGTCTGGGACTTGACGATTCTTTACCACACACTGAACGTGTTGCCACACTTTACATTTATCACATTCAACCATATATCCATCATCATGAAGAAATCCACTAAAAAATAAAACAGTTTAGAAATAAAAGAATTAAGAAAAGACATGGAGTGCTTGTTCAGGAAAAAGAGAGAGGAAAAAAAGTAATAATTCAATACAGAGTTCTAAAGCTTACTTACAAGTATATTTGGTGCTAGATGGATAAATGAAGACAAAGTTAAATAATGGGATACCCAATATTATAGGCGTTCAAAAATTAAAAAATATTATTAAACGTTTTTAAGTAAAAAAATGTAGATCAAAGTACTATTTATTTTTTAATTCGACTAAGGCAGATTTCTCCCCACACCATTATGTTGTTTTTTTTCATATTGACCTAGATTTGCAATTTGTAAAAACTTTCTGAATCCTGAAATAGCTGTTAATGCAACTAGATGAAAGGGTATGATATACTAACAATAACCAAACTTAAAATAAATTCAAAAAAAAAAGCAAAAATTAAATAAGGGATATAAAAGTTTCTGTAAAAACAAATCGTTCACGAGAACCATATTAGAGTTACAATTATATAATGTGAATATTGTAGGTCGTAGGTACATTGCACGTTCTTGTTTATAGGCTAGTAGAGCTGCCAGGAGTAATAGGCTAACAGTTATGTAAATAAAGTCAATAAAAACTTACCAAATACATCTAGTAACATAATCACCATAATGGTCATCATTTTTCACATCTTCAACTTCAGGAGCAGTGTCCGTCTCTTCACCTTCTGTATCATGTTTCCTCTCAGAACCATCAGAAATATCCGAAGCAGCATCATCTTCGTGGCTACCATGATGACTACCCAGAAGAGAAGTGCTATTGCTTGCAGTCAAAGATATGTTTGAGAGACTTGATGTAGACAGAGAATTACCAGAAGGTAAAATTCGTCTTTTGTTCTGAATTGCAGAATAAATACTTGAAGGAGGTATACCATTTACTTGGGCCTGTGTATTTATAGGAGCACTTGGCCTACTCGGAGATTCAGATGGTAAAGTTGCATTGTAGTTGTGGTCTAATAGGACAGCCTGACATATTAGAGAAAGAGCATCTAACCCTGATTTTGCCTTGTCTTCTGTTTTTATTGGATCTAATACTTGTTTATCAGGACAATTAAATGCACTATCATATCGTGCAGGTAAAATTTCATATCTGTTACTTGGAGACGGGGTACTTGTGTTACTTAAAGTTTCAATTATTTGAGCAGTCAAGGCCTGATTGAACGTTAACTGCTTTTCAGGCTGGTGATAGCCATAAATATTAGCTTGAGGTGACTTAACAGTTTTTAGTTTTCCTTGTGTTGACTGCTTTATTCTCTGAGCTTGAACAGCATGTTTCCCTATATAATTAGGTTTTGTAGCTGTTTTTTGCGGTCTCTGGGGCGGAATAGTTCTTAGTCCAGATCCTGTTCTTTGAACCTGCCCAGGAACATTTTTGAGTTGAGGTGATAAGGTCTTGATTCCTTGCTGGGGCTTGGGCATATTATAACTATTAGGCGGCAATGATTTTAACTGCCCTTTTTGCACTGATGAATGTATTAATTTTGTAGGCTTCTCTTGTACGGTTTTTAGAGAAGAATTTAATGTGGGTTTTAATATATTACTTGGTGGCTTTCCGATATATTTATTTCCAGCGCTATTTGCTCCCATTAGCTTCTGCCTAGAGGTAACATTATACCTTGGTAGCGGTATGTTAGGAGTTTTATTTATCATAACATTTTGTTGAGATGATCCGGGAATTTGGACGTTACTTAATATTTTTAATTTATTTCTCTGACCATTTGCTGTTGAAGGTTTACCAGCAGCAGTAATATTACTTAACACCTACAAGAACAAAAAATTTAATTTATAATATATAATTTAAACAAAATAAATCATATAAGCTATCTCCAGAGTAACACATGACACTCTTAAATTGTATTAAATTAGCAGAAAAAAATTAAATAAAATAAGAACCTATACCACGCAACTGAGACATTGTTACCAAGTAGTATCCTGGGTACACTTAAATGTATCAACTTAATTAGAATCTTAAGAATTCATGTTTTTTTTGTTAATCTTCTAATCTACAATGTTTTTTTTTTTACTTTGATTCTCTGTGAACTTTTGTTAAACGCTACTAATCAGAATCAAACCCTTGTGTTTATGACATACAGAACTCTGCTGTTTATGCGGGCACCGACAACCGGCAATCTGGTTAGTAAAATTTGGGCAACCCAGTAAAATCGATGTTAAAAACAATGCAACAAAACATGCGAAGCAGGCGTTGTGGAACAGTCTATAACGTTATAGAACATTGCAACGAAACAGGTGAACCGAATGGAGCAAGTATGGTTCTGGAGCAGCTCGGAGCAAGTATGATTCCGGAGCAAGTATGGTTGCGCATCAGTTTGAAACTGGAGTAGTTTTCTTGGAACAGGTATTTCTGAGAACTACAACAGCTTGTACGTGTTCTTTAAAAAACCCTGTTCCGACCATCCCTAACTGAATCCTTATATTCAATAATTTAATTTCTACGTCAAATTTGGTGGCACGATTTAAACTTCGCGTTTTTTTATTATTGTAAGACACAGAACTCGCCAATACATAATTCTTTTACTAAAAAACAAGAAAAAAGCAAATAAAATAATTTTCCTACTCCATACAATATGGCATAAAAATGACTAGGAAAAGTAACATTTTAAGTGAATTAACAAAGTTTGAGTGTAAATGGCAGTAAGATTACAATATTTCTAAACACAAAATCCAAACGGTTTCACCCTTTGGTGCTTAAAAAAGGACTGGCGGATTTTTAATGATAACACCCTAATTTATAAAGTAGTAATAAATAAATCCAAGGTTATCACATATTTATAAAATAATTATATTTAACGAAGCAAAATAAAATCACAATAATGTTTTAAAAAACACATGGGCTTACTTAAACAACAATCAACTTTAAACAGTGTAAAAGGCGGATGAATTTTTATTTAATTAGTAAACTTGGGATTTGACAAACTTATATTAATACGATTTTATTTTAGTCTAAAGGTAATTTTTAAACATGTCTAGGACATGAATGGCAATGAAAATAAAATTTAAGACTTTGGCATGGAAATGGTCGCATCAATATCTGTTAATTTAAATAATACCTAGCATTATTATTATTATTAATTCCTATATTTCAGAGCAAAATTCTAAAAAAATTTAGTTTTAATTTATATTTTATTTTTTATTTAAGTTTATCTAGATAACGGTGGCAGACTTGCCACCAAAACGTAGATCAGTTTTTAATTTTTTTTTTAGGTTGGTCAGGCGATCTGCCTGTTCATGGGGGTAAATAGGAATGAGCACACTCAGTTCGCTATATTCCGGGATCAGGACCAAAGTGGAATAAAAATTTTACATTCCTTATTTCACGCCTTAAGTTACACTTTTCCGTCAGGAAGGAATCAAATTTTTGGTCTCGAGTCATCCCGGACACATTTCCGCAAAAATCTACCTACGCTCAAAATGTCCAAAGTTGCAGGTATTTTTACAGATACTGCCCGGACCACAAAATATACAAGTCTAGGTACCTTTAATATTTCAAAAATAAAAATAGTAAATGATAGGAAGTTTATTACCTAATTTTCTATAATTTTATTAAAAATAATTGCTTAAACTCTATAGAATTTCATAATTTTTTTTATAACAATTACAATTACGTCCGCTGACGGAAACCGACCGCGACCGAAGTTCGCTGGAATTAATTGTGTGTTTTTAAATGAAGTTGGATTCCTAAAGTTGGTCCGACTCCGCGGATAATTGCCGCTCACTTTTGACGGTTTCGGTTGTCAGTTTTATTCGGTCGATGGTTAATTTCAACCGAGAACGGAACGGAATTTTAACGAAAATGAGTAGTCAAAAACTGTAGTGTATTGAAGAAAAAAATTTAATAAATTTAGTTAAACAACATCCAAACTTGTATAATTGTAAATTAAAAATTATTTTCTTTTTAAATACATTTTGTTTATTTTTCGTCTTTTTCGACACTGAAGTAAATGAAGGACGCAACTTTCCTCTTCTACTTTTTCTTTAAGCAAGAATAAAACAGAGTTTTTTTTTCAATGTTCTCCAATCTTAACCTCACAGCTAGGGCTCCACCTCCGCCACCGAATTCGTCGACCGACACTCGGTGCGCCTTGTCTTAAGCGCTTTATTAACAATTATAAAACAATGTTTTAAAATAAAATAAGCATTTGTAAAGGAGGAACTTTAATTTAAGCACTTGCTAACTTCAAAAATGCTTATTTTTTACTTAAGTTTTTGAGCCTTGAAAATTTATTTTTAAAAAAATGTTAAAATGAATCGGGACAAATTTTCGCTTGGGCGATATCTGGAACCTTATTCTTGAGGGTCTCACAAAAGTAATTATGAAAAAAAAACAGGTTTTCGCCATTTCTATTTGGGTTTTTTTAGGTTTTTAGATATTTTGATCTATTTTTTTAATACTATAAAGCTTTGTACTGTTCGTTTACTAGATCCACCCTTGGGTATGCATGTCAAATTTGGTCACCTACCTACCTTTTGATATCATTTACTCAAAAATTATTAATTTGTTAAATATTATTCATATTTAAAGTACCCTGTGTAAGATTATTACTTTCAAAACTTTTAAATAATATATTATTTAATCTCTCTCACAGATATCTACATAATTATAATCCCTATACTAAATATCATAAAACTACAGCAAAACTTCTTCAAATTGAGCAATTTATTGTAACCATTCGGCGAAAATAAAAAATGTGACAAAGGAGAGATTGTTCTATACTGATATAAATGTTTGAATTAACTTATGTACATACTTTCAAGAAAATCTATTTTTTATTAAATAAACATGTATTCATGTAATATTAAAATAACAATAATAATTGATTAAATTCAACTGAATTCACAATTTTGTAGTTCGTCTCTTATAACCATTGGTTATGAGAGAATGAACACTTCTAGTGTAGTAAAAGTGTTATTTTGAGATTAAGTTTTGGCAAACTTTATTGAAAGTCCACATAGTTGTTCCTTGATGGATTTAACTTGGGACTGCTAATACAGAAGTTTGTTTAGTGGTTTGTGTATTGAACCTTAACACCCTTAAACCCTACTTGTGTAACTTATTTCCAAGTAATAGTCTCTCTAGTGTTAAACAATCTGGTTTTTAATGGCGTATTGTACTAATTTTCTAATTTCCTCTACTTCTAAAGAAACTTAGTAAGGATAGATAGGAATGTTAAAGGTTGATTCACACCATATGTAACATTAACGTCCCATCACGGCCCAGCAACGGCTGACGGCTGACCGTAAACATCATGGAATATTGAGGCCAGAGGAATCAGGTATGGCTCATAAATTTCGCCCATCTCTATCCAAACCCAAATCTGGCCTCCTTTTAAATCGTCCATCTCAGCTTAATAATGTACTTAATTATTAAAAAAAAAAAGAATTAGACCAGACTAGAAGGTTAAAAAGTGTCAATAAGTGGAAATTAGAGCAATCTTGCACATTTGCTTAAGTAATATTTTTCTAGTATTTCTTTTAATTTAATTTATTTCTAATATTTACTTAGTTTTTTTTTACTGCATTTAATTAATATTTATAGGTAATTTACGATATTTTTTCTGGGAAAACGAGTTAAAGAAAAAATGTTGAACCTAAAGTTTTAAAGGTTTATAGTTTACAACTTTAAATCATAAGTTATATTGAAGATAAACACCAAAAATTTGTAAATGGTATTTAATAATATTAAAATTGAATTGCTTAAAACTTATTTATTGTTTAAACGTGAAAAATCTATCCATCTAAATTTTGCTCGTGGCAAGTAGTACTATGCAGAATTAACTGAAAAGAAGGGGTACTTATCGGCAAACGTAAATAAAAATACATACAGAACATTTGATTTTGCTTTTTATAGTGGAAATTGCTCCTCATAATGGGAAAAGGATAATTGTTTAGATGTGTGGTTTCAATTTTTGGGATGTAAAATCAACATAATTATTTTTTTTTGAGTTGTCAAATATTTTTATTCTTAAAATTCATCAAAAATAAAATAATTTTTAAAAACATTGAAAAATGTCAATTTTTCAATAATAAAAAAAATCCTAAAATTCATATTTTTGAAAAAAAAAATTAAATTATTTGTCTTTACACGTAGAATATGAAACAAATCACTAGAAATTGTTTAACTTAAATGGATGCATTTTATTGACGAAAAACTTGAAAAATACCCATTTTTTTATTTTTAAAATAAGAATTAACACCGATTTTTTTTTTTGTTGGATTTTACTTAAAAGATTCGTTAATTTGCCGTAAAATAGAACAAAATTAAAAAAAAAACATACCAATATCTCTATTTTTCGATTTTTTATGATTAAAAATAGGTGGAGCCACACATCTGAACAATTACTCTCTCTCTCGACAAAAGCTTCAATTATTAGCCCGTGGTTTCTTCACGCATGAGAGAATGTTGCCCCTTACATGGGCAAATCATCGGGGCATTTGTTTTCGGTGATTCGACATACGTTTTTCTAAGGTTGCAGATAAGACTGGACTTATTACATTTGAAAGGTCTTTAACACGAAATCATTCTCTTTATGCTAAGATGAATGGTAAATCCATTCCAATAGTCAACAACATAAAAATTCTAAAAGTTATAATTGACTCAAAATTAAGTTGGAAAGATCATATTCAGTCCCTGCAATTTAAACTGAGCAGCATAATATGTGCACTGATACCAAGATTAAGACATTTCATAGGCAGTATTTGAAGTTTCTATTTTGCTTGTGTTCAGTCCCTTATAAGTTATGGAAATCTGTTTTGGGGATCTTCCATGCATGCAATCAATATCTTTAGAACCCAAAAGCGTATTATCAGATGCATACTTAAAATGCATTCTCGATCCTCTTGTAAACCTCATTTTAATAGTCTAGGTTTTTTAACTGTTCCTAGTCTTTATTTCCTGGCCTCAGTAATATTTGTTAAAAAAATCCCTTTTATGCAGTGTAAACTATGATTTTTACTCCAACTTCATGACAATTGTTAGTAGAGGCCGGGGTGGTCTTAGTATTCCCTCTCATAACTTAACGTTTTTTGAGAGAGGACCTTATTATTGTGCAGTCAAGACTTATAAATCTTTGGCACCTAACTTGACTGAAATAGAGAACAAGGATACATTTCGAAAGCTGTGATGCAGTTTTTGCAGAGTTAATGTTTCTACTCTTTTAACTTCGATTATTAATTCAATTGTTTGTATGTACATGTAAAAGTGTTTCATTTTAATTGTTCTTGTGCACACAGATTTAATCGGTTTTAATTATTTTTTTTTATGGTTTTATTGTGTTTATATAATTATATGTATTTAAAATTTAAAATAAATTACTCTAATGCTTTGCATATTTTGTGACGTTTCTTTGCCACTGTAAATGATTTTGTTGGAAAGAAAGGATATTATTATTATTATAATTATGCCATATGAGACAATGACAATGCGCCGACGGGACGTTGACGTTACATATAATGTAAATCCACCTTGAAAAAGCCAAACTTAAAACGTATGAAGTATTGGCAAAACTCTAATATGGTGGGTCTTCTGAAAAAAATATTTATAAGTATTTTTCCAACAATTATTGATTTTCTATAAACACAAAATAAACATTTTATTACTCAAAATCTCATGCAAATATCTTATAGTCTAATTTTTGTTGTTTTTTTTAACTGTGAATTATTTAGTAAGAAATTTGTGAAAAATTATATATTAAAACTAATTATTGTAAGTCATGTCCCTTATTAAATTAAACCAAAAAAAGTTATATGAGAAAAATAATAAAGACCTATGAGGGTCAGTATTGAAAAAAAAATCAATATTTATCTATTGTATTGTTAAATAAATCTGCAGTAGTTCGTTTTTAGGCTAATTTTGGTATAAGAAAAATGTAATGAGCTTTTTTAAAGGCTTTTTAGAGATATCCTGTTACTCGATTTTTTGGTAAAAACCACCGCACATTTTTAAAATGCAAATTTCTCAATAACCATTATAGGAATCAAGTCAAGTACCTTTTTTGTAGCAAATAAGTTGGTTGATCTAAATGTACCTTAACCCCTCTTGTTCCTTTGGCGTAGAAATCAAAGACAAGCATTTAATAAAAAACTCAACAGGCTCTACGCCGTACTGATACTAATCATAATTGTGACATGGGTTTTTTTGCGCTATAAAGCCAGGCCAACGTACCAAACTTCGGCGAAATAGTATGAGCAGTTTTTGAATTAATCCAGGAAAACGATTTTAAAATTGTCACTTCAGCGCCGCCTAGCTCCCCAACTAAGTAACTAAGTTTACTTAAAACGGCTAATTTTGGTCTAAAGAATATGTGGTAGGTTTTTGTAAAGACCTTTTACAGACACCCTGTACATATTCTTCAAGTCATTTTTATAATTATTTATTCATTTATCTGCACTTTTCCCCTGCTGTCACTTAAAATAGTAAGTTTGAGTTTTAACTTTAGGTTAATTTTTGCTTTACCCTTACCAATACTATAGTATACTTACATTGCCAGGTGCAAAATTTGTTGCTGTTAACAATTTGTGACTTTGTGGTATATTATCTGGTACTGTAGAATCAGGACAACTGTTTTTAACAAAAACATTATGTCCCCTATTTTCAATTATAGCTGGTGCTAAAGAGGTACTTTGGAGATTACTGGCAGCTGAAGTTGGGAGATCTGTGACTGGTTTCTCAACAGGTTGCTGTGTACTTATTGTTTTTACTACTGTAACTGGACTTGTTAAGGGTCCACAATTTAAGACAGTTATAGTAGGAGCTTTTCCTAGTGTATTTGTAACATTAAGAGGAGCTGAATTAACTAGTGTATAATGAGGAGCACTAGAGACGACAGATGTAACACATAAACTTTTAACTACTGTAAGGGGTCCAGTAGAATTTAAAACTGTAATTAATGGACTATTAACGACTTTTTGCAACACTTGGTTGCTGCTTGTCGAGCCATGCTGGGTAGTAACAACGAGTTTGGCTATACTTTTAGCAGTCAATGATTGATCTGATTTTATTTCACTGTAATTACCAGAAACAACATTTAAACTGGGTGTAGGAGTAATGGGTTGGGTAGTAGACACATTAATCTCAGGTAGTTTAGTATTAGTCGGCAAAGACGAAGCTACTGGTTGACTTAACACAGTACTAGTTTCTACACAAACACTCATGTTGTCAAGATGTTCTGAAGACACATGTTTTCTTTTATCGTTTACTGTAAGGTTGGTAGGTGTACCACCACCACCCTTTTCCCCACTTTGTGACTCCAGGTCAGCGGTAATATCTGAAACAAAAAATTGTAAAAATTTACCAAGACCTAAATATTAATTTAAAAAATTTTTGTATAGTAACTTAACAATTTAAATAAGGGGTTGCTTATATTATTTTATTTTTTTCAGATTTTTTTTTAAACCTATTTTTTTTTTTTGTTTATTAAAATTTATTTGTGAAGATTAGTTTTGTATTTTCTTTATTAAAAGAAAAAAAATAGTACCCAGCTAGATAGAATTAAAGTTCCTTTATACAAACTTGACCTCGCTGGTGTCAAAATTCAATGAATTACTTTTGGTAAAGCACTCTATTAAACCCAAAGTGATATAACATTGTGTATTTTTTTTAAATATATATGCATTGTTTGACTTTTATACATTGTGTACTTTTTCTTTTTGTAAATTTTTAGTTCTTAGGTAGTCTTAGTATGTAAATACTATTGTATTTTAACATGAATAAATAAATTGAAATTAAAAATTGAATTGAAAATTAATTTCTGAATCTTGGTTATCTTCTTCAATACCAGACAACTTGGTGAATATACCAGATTTTAACATTTTTAGAACTGATAGGGGTCGTCCAAACTCAACTTTCCTTGGGTCCGCAAGAGACCTTATAGGTAACAAAAAATAACTTGTTTTCTTAAATAATAAATTTTATATTCCTATCAAAAAGGTTGGTAATAAAATAAATTAATTTAAATTTAATTTTCAAAAAATGGTGAAAGCATATTTAAAATGTTTTTTTTTAGGAACAGGTCCTGTTTTTAACCTAAAAATATCCTATTGCTTTACAAGTCCAAATATTTGTTAATATTACATTTTTTAATACCTAAAAAAGCTATATTTTTGACAACCACTTAATTGTAGTTAATATTTATGATACAAAACAAATATAAAAATAAACAAAAATATTATTACCATTATTAACGGCCGAGTGATGATCGCGTTGTTAAATTTAGCAATGGACTTAGCAGTTTAGAATGTTTAACAAAACGTCATTGTCATTGTTATTCAATGATTTTAGTTGGCAACCTGTTAAAATCTGACATTTTGTTAAACATTCTAAACCGTTCTTAACTTTTAACAATTTGCTAAGTTGACAACGGTTTAGAATGTTTAACAAAATGTCAGATTTTGACAGGTTGCCTACTAAAATCATTGAATAACACTGACAATGACGTTTTGTTAAACATTCTAAACTGCTAAGTCCATTGCTAAATTTAACAACGCGATCATCACTTGGCCGTAAGAATTGTATATTTAAATTTTAGTTTTCACTTGAAATTTGGTGGACAGCATGTAAAACTCTATGTGTTTAAAAAAAAACAAATAAATTTTACATGCAGTAGATACCTATTATTTTATAAAAATAAATTTTGAAAAAAGTTCTTGTTCTTTACTGGTTCAGTTTAAACAAAGCTACAATAAAAATAATTTTATTTTAAGGTAATTTTTTACTTATTGGGTCCATCGACGATTTTATTAAAATTTGGTATATGACGTTTTTTGGGAATCCCGAATCAGGTTAAATTTTGTGAGACAACTCTAGATTTGGAGTAATAATCCCTTGCTTGAAGCTTACCTTAAAACTCAACAAAACAACTTAAAATTCCTTCCTAAAATTACTTACATCCAAAGTGTCAGATTTTTACAATAATCCATTTATTATTTTATAGGATACTTTTATGTTTCTTAGGTCATTATTTTAAATAAAAAAACACCACAGAAAAAAGGAATAACTTAAATTAAAATTTTGATACCATAAATTTCCGAAAATTTAAGATCGTTCGCGAACCCATTTTTTTTACAACTGAAATTGGATACAAACTAAAAGGGCTTTACCTAGATCTCCCACGCTATTTATTTTTGAGGAATAACCAGCAGGAAACAAAAAGTAATTTATGTATTTTTTGTTTTAATTTTTGCTAACAGACAAACAAACTCACAGACAAGACAACATAACAATATATACTTAAAAAACAGACAAAACAAAACTAGTTTTGTGTACAAGTAAAAATAAACACCGTACTACTATAAATACTCATTAACATTTTAATGAACATTTAATAAAGTGAAGTTTAAAAATGGTCCCCTAGTAAACCAGCACCCACTTAATTAGCTGCAATTTGAAGGATATTTTTTGTAACCCAGAGATAGTGCTCCTTATCTTTAGGCTCCATGTTTGGAAACAAATAACAAATTTTTGCTAAGTAACTACAACAAAACGGTATCACAGCATAACTAACAAAAAGCAGCACGATTTCATGAATTGGCGGGAAAATACGGTCATTTTCCTTGAGCAGGTTCAGCCGCAATTTGGCTGGGAAATGATCTGTCCTTTATTTAAACTGTAATCGTTTCGTGAGCGTTTTTTTCGTGTTTTTTTTAATCTGGGCTATTTGGCCTTACATACTATGTGTTTTGGCCACGGATCTAAATAGTTTACTCTAATATTTTCGTGTTTTGTGCTTGAAAATATCAAAGGCGCCGCCAGGGAGAGATCGTGCTGCCTGTTAGTTATGTTGTGCCATAAGTAAATATGTTACATGGTTACCTTGCAAAAATTTGTTTAAAACCGAAATAAAACAACTATTTGATTCCCCAACAGCCCAGTCAACCCACTCCCAATTGAAAGATGTCAAAGGCGCTTTAATCATTGTTGTTGCAAAATAATGCAAAATAACTAATTGTGCATACAACAGGGCAAATTAAAAAAAAAAACAATACACGATCAGTTACAAAATCAGCAGTAAAATGAAGATCAGTATGGTAGTAATTTAAATGCGAATATTCGCATCTCTAGGTACCATACAAGTGCACCAACATATGTGATGGTGAACTTTAAAGTAATTTTTAAGCAGCAATTTTTTGCTATAATTTTTTTTCACTTATTTGCTACATCATAATAAAATACGTAGGGTCTAAAAAAAGTAATTTTTCACTCACATTATCACAAAATAAAATATTTTCTTTATTTCTTATACAAAATTAGGGATTTAAAATGACGGTCATTTATTTTATGTGACATGTAACAGTCATTTATGTGTCAGTTTTGTCATTTATGGTCATTTTTAATTTCTCCGTTCTTAGTGTGGATATAAAACCGTCAAACAGGTGCGGTTAAAGCAATAATGCATTCAGTTCACGGTAATTTATTAGAAAAATTGAAAAAACCCAAATATTAGGCAAAAATAAAAATAAACTCTTACTTTAAAACAAAATGACTAAATAAACACAACTAATAAAATTACCTAAAAACTTTTAAACAACAAAACAAAAACGTATTCTTAAATTCTAATAAATTATAACTTTAAACATAAAAAAAACATAGCTAAAGTTCTTCTTCGGTGTCACCATAGTCACCAGCATCCGAGTCGGCATCAAAATCATCTAATGACCTAGAAAGTGTCGCTGCCATATCCTCAATAAGACTATCGTTTTCTTCGGTCGGGTCCGTACTTGTGCCATAAATAAAGCATAAATATAAAGAGCCAGCTGATGTTTTTGTGACTGTCATATATTTTAATGACAGGCATTTATTTTTTTGACCAAGGGTGTCATAAAAATAAATGACATGACCGTCATTTTCATTATGACTGTGACGTGACACTGTCATATATTTTTACTTACATCCCTATATAAAATGTACTAAAGTAATAACCAACTAATGTGAAAAGTGAGAAAGAATACATGGGAAAGAGATGATATGATGCCGTTCTGTTGACGTTTCCCTCTTTGATAAAGCAATGTTGCCAGACGTTTTCTAATAATTTGTTATTATTGAAGTTGCTTTTTTTATTTACCAGAAATGAAGTTTTTTTATAGAAAAAACTAATTACAACTAACAAACAACTTTCAACATATTACCTAGTTTCTGTTAGTTCTCGTTAAATTGTAAATTTTCTTTATCATAAATGCGCCGTCGAACAAAAGAAAAAAAAAGTCTGATATATCCTAATTTTTTAATTTTTTTAGCCAAAAATAGGGTGGACCCCACTTCCAGATAATAACCTTAAAAAAATAATAACTGTAATTTGTGTATTAATATTTAATCTGTAATGCTCTAAAGCTAAATTTAAATCCTTTTTTTTTTTTTTTTTTGATCCGACGACGTAGCAAAATCTGGTCTTTTACTTAACCTAAAAACATAGTGTTTTTCGACTTTTAATTTCATTTTTCTCTGAATTTTTTCGAATATTTTCTTTTTGAAATTCTACCAAAGAAAGTGTGTTCTTTTTATCTGTTGCTTTTATTTTTTTCAAATCGAATGATACTAAACGACACCAGACCCCAAAATCGCCAGATAATTATTTTTTTTTAATATAAAAATATTTCTGGATTTCTTTTTAGTAAAACTAATAAGTAAATAATCATGAAAATTAGTTTAACCCATCAAATAAAAGCTGTTTAATCAATCATTCAGTTTAGATGTAATCAGTCTTCAGGATAGGTCAAAAACTATGAGTTTATGACAAAATGTGACTTCAGATTCGTGATTGGCGCCCTAGGTAACCCTGTATACTAAATGTATGACAATGCATAATTATAAATTAATTTATTTCTCTGTGGCCCTATTATTATTTTATTTACACTAAAAACAAAACTCCAAATAATAACAAATTTCTATGCCCTAAAATAACCAATTGGGTGGGACACGCTGTATAACAATTTAATCAAGAAATCCTAATGGAATCCGTAAAACGAAAACGACGGTGCGCGACAGCGGTCGCGGCATAAATTTACTCGAGGTCGCGCTTGCGCGTGTTTCGCGTTTGTCCGTGAGGCCCGTGAAAGGAGAACATGCAAGCAACAACACAGCCGCAATGCATCTCATAAACTTTTCTAGCAAATAAAAAGTAATCGATTGTTTTTCAGTTTTACGTGGGCGTAAAAAATTTCATTTTAATTTAGTATTTTTTAAATATTTTTGAACATTTTAAGACAAAAACTGTGACGAAATATAATTTTAAGTTTAATAAATATATTTTAAGACAATTCATTGGCAGTATCCTACATAACTATCAAAACAATACCCACAAAATTAAAAAATGTAAATCCCTCCCTATTAAAGAAATTTGTGATAGAGAGACAGCCCCTTCTAAAATTATTTAATACCATAAATCCCTACTTGTTCTCTATCAATAGAACTGGGAAAATTAAAATAACTTCCTTGATATACACATCAAAAATTCTGTCAAAAACAATGTGGGTGGGAATTGACCAAATATTACCTAATCAAAATAAGATAAGAGTTTAAGTTTTTTTTTCAACTTTAAATGTACGATCATAACAGAAAACTTAAAAAGAAAAATGTTTAACTTTATTAGAAAATAGCTTAAACGTCGCTGCCAAATATAAATAGAAGTTTGTGGAACAGCAGATTTATAATTATAAAAAACGTCTAGGTATCTATAGCTAGCTTTAATTATTGTACAATATTGTTCATTTCATATTTAACATTGACAGTTTTAATAGATTTATGCTTGTACAATATATTTGTCAAATTAATTAAAATTCTAACTACAAGATCAACAAACTTGCAAATCAACTAAGCAGAAGCATAGGTCAACTATATGAGCTGTAAAAATTAGCCCCAAATATGAATTGTTTCCTACAGAAAATATATGTTATATTAAAGATTACTTGGAAAATCGACATATCTTTTTACAAAAGCAATGAGAATAAAAAAACAAGACTTACCTTATAATAAATATAACGAAATAAAACTTTTTCAAATCTGATGTAAACAGTAACATTTTGTTAGAAAAACCATAGGGCATCTGTTTAAAAAATGTTTTATTTAGCCCTCACACATTTTACAACATACTCCACTCAAATACACCATAAACTGCTATATTATTATTCGATTTTCAGCACAAATTTTATCGCACTTTTGAAAACAGACATCTAAACTAAATATGGCAGCCATATTCTGTACAAAACAAAGGAAATATAGCCGTGAAACCCAATTCAATAATCTCGAACCCTCATCCGTTTTCCGGTCTAAAGCTTTGCAAACTGACGAGAGAGGCCACTCGTAGTTCCAGGTTAGTATGCCTAAGGATATTGAAATATTAAAAGACGAACGTCCCAAAAACGCGGGTTTAAACTTTAGTATTCACTACAGTGTTAGATTTTTGAAATAATTATTGAAATTATGTTATATGACTTTAGGCGCATTTAGGCCAGGTATTATAATGCCGGATTATCTCCACTTCTGTGGTTTTAACTTTAATTTTCCAAAATTAGCATTTATAAACGTCAAGCTATGGTAAAACCTTCGAGCATATACCTTTTAGAGGCAGCCTTGGTGCTGGGCCGGCCGTGCGAATAAGTGTGTGAGAGAAAAAGAATAGCAGTAAACCTTTTTCTCTTGATGCGCGTGTTGAATGTGTAATTGGTGGACGAATCAACTTAAAAAACTAAATTTTTAAATTCGTTTTTCTTGATCCTGAACCATCGCATGCAAATTTTTATTTGCTGAAGCACCGAACAAAACTGACAATAAGTGTTATTTTAATTACGGAACAAAAGCGCTTTATGCGGCACAATGCTCAACTTGAGTGTTATTTCAACAACCGCAACGCCTCGCATAATGCGGCATTAATGCGCACTGTACTCTGTAGTTAAAAAACTCCCACTACTTGCTGAATTGTTAAGGAGCCACTATCTAAAGAAAGATATTCCATCTTATAAGCATGCGCGT
Source organism: Listronotus oregonensis (assembly GCA_019359885.1). Classification (NCBI taxonomy): domain Eukaryota; kingdom Metazoa; phylum Arthropoda; class Insecta; order Coleoptera; family Curculionidae; genus Listronotus; species Listronotus oregonensis. The sequence goes on from JAHBCN010000958.1 coordinate 81,870, forward strand.
TCTTTTTTTTTACTCGCGTCTAGAGGCGCCCGGATAGAAAAATTCAAAAGCCCTAAGATCTAGTTGGTCATGGTTAGTTCTGGTTAGCAAAGCAGCTTTTTATTTTCCCCAATTATATTTTAGACGTGAAAATGCGGGGACGTATTAAAAAAGACCGCGCATGCTCATAAGCTGAAATATTTTTCTCTAGATAGTCGCGTCGCTCCTAATTGTTAGTCATACTTATGGATGGTAGAGAGATAAATATCACCATCGCTCTGGCTGTTTGGCTCAAAAAGTAGCTTCAGAATAGCATTAAATAAAGAGGCGCTGGTGTAGCGAAGGATATAGTGTGACCCAATGAGAATCAATGACTTTGCCGCAATATATAAAGTGAAGTTCAAAACAACGAGATTATTGGTTTAAAAACGGTCCTTGGAAACACCAGCGCCATCTTAATTTAGTGCAATTTGATTTTTGTAACACAGATATGGTGTAAGTTACGTATTTAAGTTTTATACCAAACGCGTTTTGGATTTTTTTTTTATATAGGAAAAATAAATCTAACTTCGCTACTTCGAGAGTAATTAAGTGAAAACTAGTTTACAACAGGATTCATACCAAACACCTAGTCCTAATTTACACTGTCGATAACAAACGGTTTTTTCACAAATAAGTAAAATAGGGTACAATATTTCTGGATAACAAGCAGACCTAATAATAAGCAATATTAAATGTACTAAGAATTTTACGTCCAATTTAAAGATATTATTATTATTATTTACTTTTTATTTAAAAATCTATACTTTATTATAAAAAATCTTTACAACTATTATATTTAATAAGTTTTTGCTGCTTTAATAGGTGTTCTATTGGTGACTTCAAACCTCCAACTATAAGAAATCCCTGCCCATAATTCGTTCTAACGTATGTCCAATGGAGAATCACCAAGTAAAAGAAATATCAAGCTTATTTTAAACTTATTTACATTAAGGCAAACTGTAATGAGTGACAAAAAAAGGTAAACATTCATTTATATACAATATATTTTAGTAGATTTTTGCTTACATGTATACTAGACATTAGCTAATAAATGGTTAGGTATTATCTGTATACTTTAATATAATTAAGTTTAACAATGTTTTAAAGAATTTTGATTTTACATGTCTGGGCATTGATCTAATGTGTTGTATATCCTCTTGGGTCTCTATATGGTATCCTATTCCACCCCAACGACTATATACTAAAGGACTGCTCAGTTCCATTTAACGTACGTTGGAAAATTTAGGAGAAGCGGGCAGTGGCTGTGACGTCACCACCGGTGCTAAATAATGCTGGGCGACGTTTATCGATGTTTTGTTTATACCGATGTTCGATGTTTTTAACATCGATGTTAGATGACACTAACATCGATGTTTACCTTTCGGTGTTTAAGATTACATAAAAAAAAGTTCTAAACCCAATTTTTATAGCTCCAAAAATAAAATATTAATTTTTTAAGTGATTAAGACATCAACATCAATGTTTTGTATCGATATCCCAGCACTAGCCAGCACCGGAGGTGACTTCAGAGCGAGTTTGACCTTGGCAGACAAATTCGGAAATCTGAGCAGTCCTTTAGTAGAGATGGAACGCTGTAAGAACAACACCGATACGTCACGGTCTCATATGGCAAACCCGTATAAAACCGTGACGTATCGGTGTTATTCTAACAGCGTTCGATCTTTATATAGTCGTTGATTCCACCCTACTTCTAATTTTAGTCTATACTAGCGAAAACCATCGGTTAAATCAGTGCACACTCAGTGTTTCTCTATTCTTTATTATCTTAATTTTAAAAAAGATTCCAATACACTCAGTGTGCACTAGTATTACCAATGGTTTTCGGTATCAGTGCTGGACGTTTAACAATTTGCGACCTACGATGTTCTTCACATACTTGATCGGAGAAAGTTTAGGGGATCTTGGAAACCATAGAAAGCGGTCTGGCGTTTTTTTGTTGAAAAATGGGAATTTCGGTCGTCTTAAGATATAGAAGAGTATATTATGTGGTTCCACTACTTCCCCAATGCACCGAGGGCCGTTATGTTACATCCAATAGAGATTAGATGTGTCCTGTTAGCATAAGCGATAAACTCCATACCGCCACACACATGATTCATCGCACAATGGAAAATTGGGTAAATAATGCAGGCAACGCGTTAATTTTAATTAGAAAGTGGTGCCTTTTTCCTTAATTGTAATCATTATTCCTAATAATATAGCAATATTTAACTACGAACCATCTTGAGATATAACTTAATGACCCAAAACCAAAGAACCTCGTTCTGCAATACTTGGTAAAAAAGAGTGAAAAAAATTAAAAAAATATGTACCTGCGGTTGATAAATCTAAAGAAATCATTACAGGATTACAAAACAGTCCTTAATCATTAATTTAAACCTGAAACGTAAACTTAAATTTATCGATTATAAGTTCTTCTTCAAAAACAAAAATATTTTTTCTCAAAAACTGTGTTCTCCAGTAATAACAGCACTTCCTCGCTGTTCTCTCACAAAGATGTAGTAGGGATCAATAGAGTTCTGTCGTCTCGCAAATAAAAGACGCTCAAGAATAGAACTACTTTCCCTTGATTGTGCTATTCTACTAACGTAAAAAATTGAGCCCCTGATGCTCTACAAGACGTGGTAATTTCATAAAAAGCCTACTAAATCCAGTGTTTCTAAGTAAGCTCGAATACCTAATGAGAAGATATCAAGTCGTTTTCTTGCTATCCGAAAATTATTTCGGAAAAACCAGCGTAGTTCAACATCGAATTAATACTGGTCACACATCGACAAGAAAACAACCACCAAGACAAATTCGTTTGGCTAAAAGCAACGGAGTTGAAAAGTTACTTGGAGACATGCATGGTCATTTCCAGTAATTCTAGTCAAGAAGAAAGATGGCTTCTTCAGATTTTGGGTTGACTTCAGAAGACTTAATGACACCACGAAAAAGGACAGTTCTCCTTTACCAAGAATGGATGATACTCTCGATACGCTGACGGGGTCAAAATGATTTCGAAGACCTGAAAAGTAAGGCTATTGGCAAGTAGAATTTCATCCGGAAAATAAGGCAAAATCTGCTTTCTCGACTGGAACCGAATTATGGCAAATTAATGTTATGTCATTTGGTCTATGCAACTTAAAAAACATGTTTAGTCCAAAGAAATGTCACCGTTTTTAGAAAAAAGTTAAGGACCTTGGCATATAATGACCGAAGAAGAAGTGAAAGTGAGGGGACAGAAAAGATCCAAAAGTGGCCTATATCGAAAAATGAGCATGAAATTAGAAGTTCTTTGGTAGTATGTACCTGCTATAGAAGGTTTCTGCATAGATATGCTGACATTGCAAGACCGTTACATCGACTTAGTAAGATCAACCAAAGCTAAAAAGGGACTGAAGATTATGATACAGTTTTTATACAACTAAAGAAAGCCTTTGTAACAATTAAGTATTGTCCTATTCTCATGCTACTTAAAGATTTATTGTGGACATTGATGCAAGTAATACTTCTGTTGGTAGAATTTTGTCTTAAGTCCGAGATGGTCAAGAAAAAGAGATAGCCTAGTTTAGCAAAGTTCTTTTAAAACCTAAACAAAACTAGGTGTGTACCTAGAAAAGAACTTTTAGCTATTGTTAAATCGCTGGAACTTTAGAAGTATCCTTAGGCCAAAAATTTTACCTAAGGATGGACCATGCATCACTTGAATGGTTGGTTCTGTTAAAAAAAAAACCTGAAGGTACGATAGTACGGTGGTTACAACGTATTCAAGTGTACGATTTTAAAACTCTACATAGAAAGAGGACGGAGCCATAACACACAACAAAGTAACCGGGACAACTCCATACAGTCGTTATATTAGCCTATCGCTCAGCAATACACGAAAATGGAACAACACCTTCTTCAGTCATTTTTGCAGCAGAATTATGTCTTTAGTTGACTTGCTAACTGGACGACCTTCTATCAAAGAGGAGGTGACAAAAAGCTGCAAGTGAAACAAAAAGCAAGTGACCATATGAAGTCCCGCTATAACTTAAAAGCTGACCATCAGTGAAGAAGATTTGGTTGTACAATCCAAGAAGAATCAAAGAGCGTTCTCCGAAGCTAAAGAAGTCGTAAAAGGGGCCATATAAAGTAGTTACCCTGCCTAATGATCTAGTGTACCGAATTTAAAAGAGCCCACGGACGAAGATGAAAATAGTACATCTAGAACGGTTGTGCCGCTATTAAGATCAAAAAGGTATACTTGAACAAAACGATCCAAACTTGGGATGAAACAATGTTACGGACTTTAAAAATTTGTGTTTAGTTTATAGAATTAAAAAAGTTAGAATTATTTAATTTAGATTAATAATTTATTTGAATAAATTAACTTAGTCTTTTCCCAGTTCAACGACCAGAAAATATCTCTTCTTCCAATCTGTGTACTCTATATGTATTCCAAATCAGATCCCCTTTAGATTATAGTTCTCATGTCTTGGGAATGGCGTCCCCTACAACACTTAGCATTCTGGACTCCATTCAAAGAAAAGCCATTTGTCTTATTAATGATCCCACGCTTACAAAAATGCTTCCTCTTCTTGCCCATCGTCGAGCTGTAGGGGATCTGTCGCTCTTCTATAGGTATTTTCACGGCTTCTGCTCAGAGGAGTTGGCCAGTATAATTCCTTCTCTGGCATCTCCCAACAGAGCAATACGTATTGCAACTTTTATGCATCCTTTTACAGTTCAGTTAGAGAGGTCCCGAACTTCCTGCCTTCTTCGTTTCTTCATCCCTAGAGTGTCAAGACTATGGAACCTGCTGCCCGCAGAAGTTTTTCCTTCTCCTCCCAATCTTCAAATATTTACGTCCCATGTAAACAACTTCCTCTCACCACACTTAAGACACCCACGGTACGTTAGCACTTAGGCATCAGCCTTCGTGGACTGTCCCAAGATAAAAAAAAACTATAAGAGGCGATAGAAAGCTTCACAAAGACCAGAGTTTAATCGTTATGTTCCATTGTTAATACCATAGTAACGACGATCCGCGCTTTAATACGAGGTGTTACGGTACAATAAAAATCAAAACGTGATTTGTTTTCTTGAAATTGCTTTACATAAAAAAATATTTTATCATAACCATGGTAAATATTCTTGTTTATACATATGTATAAAATTTCTATTTCTTAGAACATTAAAGTCGCTAACGATCATGCACAGTGTATCGAGCCGTTATAAACTCTTCGAAGAAACAGCTTTTTAGAATTTTACCGTAAAGGGTACAATATTTTCATTTTATGTCACGAAACTTAAAACATAATGTCAAGGACAAATCTCTTTCTGGAACATTATATTATCTACTTTTCAGCAATGTTTTAAGTAATAAGGGGTTATTACAAATTAAATGAATATTTTAAGAAATATAATATCTGATCACACCGCCTCAACTTTTATATATATATATATATATATATATATATATATATATATATATATATATATATATATATATATATATATATATATATATATATATATATATATATATATATTATATATATTTTTTTTTTTTTTTGATACCGTCCAAAGTTTTAAGTTGTGCCCAATTTGCATGCTAATATTAGTTTAAAGCCTTTATTTGGTACTAATTACTATTATTTGCCCTATTTAGAAAAATAATTTTATTTTTTAAATATTAACAGGCCAATTTAAAGTAGCATAGGATTAAGGTGCGTCCTCAGATGTAGTTTTAGAGTAACCCTGGAGTAACGCAACGACTATATACTAAAGGACTGCTCAGTTCCAGTCACAGCGGCTGTGACGTCACCACTGGTGCTAAATAATGCTGTGCGACGTTTATCAATGTTTGTTACCGATGATCGATGTTTTGTTACCGATGATCGATGTTTTTAACATCGATGTTAGATGAAGCTAACATCGATGTTTACCTTTTAATGTTTAAGATTATTAAAAAAAAAGTTTTAAACCCAATTTTTATTGCTCCAAAAATAAAATAATAATTTTTTTAAGTGATTGAGAGATTCAACATCGATGTTTTGAATCGATATCCCAGCACTAGCCAGCACCGGTGGAGACGTCAGAGCGAGTTTGACCTGACAAATTCGGCAATAGTATAGTCGTTGGGAGTAACTTTCCTCTGCGTATCAAAAATGTGCGCCATCATTCCATGGGTTCCAAAGACCAGGACCACCATCTCTGTGTTACAAAAATGGCCCTCAAATTGCAGTACATTAAGATGGCGCTGGTGTTCCAGGGGGCCGTTTTTAAACTTCCCTTTATATATTGCGGTCAAGGTCATTGGTTCTCATTGTTTTACACTATACCTCCCGCAGCTCCCGCTACACCAGCACCTCTTTATTTAATGATATTCTTGGCCACTAATTGAGCCAAAAAGCTATAAGAGATAGTGCTCCTTATCATTCTAGTGTTCATATATGATTCTTGACATTTCAGTCCTTTCTAACCAATGAAATATTAAAACGAATGGAAAGGGCACGACGCGAATTGATTGATTCTAGAATGAGATAGACGAGAAGGATAGCGCTAGTCAGGGCAGAAAATTATCGTTTCCGTCAAATAACCTTAAAAAGAGTGTTCACATGGTGCATGTTTTTAAATATTTGTGTTTCTGGTGATGTTTTAAATTAAGACTAATAGTTTTTGGTGATTATTATAAACATTTATAGACCATAGACCTTAAGAGTTTTTCATTCCTATCCATATGTTTTTATTTTAAAAGATATATATTATAAACACCACTGAGAATGTTTTCCAGAAGAGCTTCCTATTCCCTATTCCTAAAATCTGATAAAGTTTGCTTCACCTAGCAAATCCCTATCTCGAGAATACCCTGTATTTATTATTATGTGCGTATAAGTGAATTTAAATAACTTTATTATACGGGATGTTTGGTTCACCGACGTATATAAGAAAGGGGTGATAGGTGAGTTATACCAAGTGTTACGGTTTTCGAGATATCATCGTTTTCCGAATTTGGTGATGGATCCATAAAAATTATAATAAAACTTTTGTTAATTATTTTATCTGAATAATTTTTTTTTTATTGTAAATTTGAATGTGTGTTTCAATGATATAAAACACGTACTGAAATCTACATATTTATGATAAAAAAATTGTGACTCAGTTGGAATGTACAAAACGAATTTCCGAAGTATCTAACTTCGAGTTTATACGCGAATAACGCGAGTAACACTTGGTGTAACACTATATAGGGTTAAATATGTTCAAAATGATCTCACCTATCACCCCCTTTCTTATATACGTCGGTGAACCAAACACCCTGTATATTTTTTTCATCTTCATAAATTTGTTTCATAGTAATATAATTACTTACCTTGTATAGTTTTTGTTAAATAAAATAAATCTCAGTAATATAATATTTATACTTTTCAAAATCAGTATTTTTATTGAAATTATTAAATACAGGGTGTCCGAAAAGGTAATGTCGTAAATGTTAGGGCTGATCTCGGGGCTCATAGAATGACAAAAAAAATATTTCTACTTCATACATTTTTTTTGTAAGTCGCTTCGTTACCGAGTTATGGGCATTTAAAGTCATAATAAAAAAAATTAATTTCATTTACAACTTTTTTTTATTTATTTTTATTTCCAAGAAATGTGCTTAATGTTAAGTACATTTCTTGAAAATTTAATTATTACCTTTCCGGACACCCTGTATATTATTAAATCACAAGGTTTTTATTCCTTTAAAATTGCCTAAATAAATTTTAAAATGATTTATTACTGTGAATCCGCATAATTTTGCTATGCACTCTATTTAAATCCGTGCGCCTTTTGCCCTGACTAGATCAATCTCTCTCTCGGACCTCTCTTTCTTATGTTGGCCGCAAACGCTGTTCATTGTTTAAATGGGAAGGGGCGATTCCATTCGTTTTAATATTTCATTGTTTCTAACCTAGTTTTATGAAGTTTGTCTTAACAAAAAGCTAAAAATGGGGCTGCGCTGTGAACGAAGATTCCTATACCTGTTCCATTTTGAGGGCCCCACGCACGAGGGATTTTCCTAATGGCAGAAGATGGTTGCGCGCTCAGCAGGAAGGGGCAGTACTGACAGAAAACGGTTATGCGTGATACCAGAAGCAGTCGGATCTCCATTGTTTGTGCCCTGAATCGATAATTTTTTAGCTAAGAATTTAAGTTTTGGAAAAGTTCTGAATTCTGGGGGTTACAGAGCCCGACTATCCAGAGGTTTCACCTACAAAGCTCGGGAAAGCTCAGGTTGACAACAGCGTGTGTCTGGAACGGGGAGAGCTGGCGAATGCCCGAGCAAAGCTATCCGGGGGTAAAACAGCCCTCATTTTGCAAGTCAAGTCAAAAGCTAAAAATCGTAATTCTGTTTGCTATAAACGACTTTTAATAGCATACATTTTCATATGTTACACTAATGACGTCACGTCGTTGCTATGACATTTGTGATAATTGTCTGACTGGGGCACAGATTATGAATTTGAAAAAAATATTTCGGGAAACGGTTAATTTTGAGATATTCAAACTGACCCCTTTTCACCATTCCTCCTTTTTGCACACAATTCTTGATTTTTACACTAAATTGACACACAACATTTTATACACAGCTTTTAAAAACTAGTTTTTATATTTATTTTATACCTTTTTTATTCAATTGCAAACCTTCACTTTCAAGCACCGCAACTATGTATGCACTAAAAATTTTTCAGAAAACATGGCTTCCCTGTTTAAAAGTGAAATTTTGCAATTTATTGGAAAAATGGTGCAAAAGAGATTAAAAAAACACGTTTTTATATGGTGTTTATGAAATATTGTTAAGGCGGCCAACTTTATGAACGCGGGACATACGACGAGGACAAGGTGGGGTAGAAGAAGTAAAATTTATGAACATTCGGTAATACTAAATCAACATTTCATTATTTAAAATCGTATTCTTCCGTTGAATGACATTTTTTAACTAGATAAGGGTTCTTGTTAGGTATATCAAAAAAGTGTTAAAAGTGTTGACAACCATATTCAATTTTACAATAAGCATTGCAAGTAACATTTCAACTGTATGTGATGATTTTCCGATGTCCATAAGGCATTTATCAACGAAAATACTTGTTCTGTACGATGCGTCTTATCCATAAATTAATTAATTTACCGACATGCGAGACGCAAGAGACATATTGCGGGACATTTTTTTAAATATTGCAATGCGGGATTACAACCGCAAATACGGGACCGCCCCACAGAATGCGGGACGGTTGGCCGCCTTAAATATTGTGTGGAAAAGAAAGGGGGAATATAGTAGGGTTTTGTTAAGTATATCAAAAAAGTGTTAAAAGTGTTGACAACCATATTCAATTTTACAATAAGCATTGCAAGTAACGTTTCAACTGTATGTGATGATTTTCCGATGTCCATAAGTCTTTTATCAATGAATATACTTTTTCTGTACAATGTGTTTTATCCATAAATTAATTAATTTACCGACATGCGGGACGCAAGAGACATATTACGGGACATTTTTTTTAATATTGCAATGCGGGATTACAACCGCAAATATGGGATCGTCACGCAGAATGCGGGACGGTTGGCCGCCTTAAATATTGTGTGGCAAAAAAAAGGAGGAATATAGTGAAATTGAGATTCGTTTGATTTTAATCTTTGATGGTGAATATCTCAAAAACGACACATTTGCGAAAAAAAAAATCAAAATCAGAGTTCAGCCAACTTTCGGGACAATTACCAATTATATATGAATACATATTCATATGATGTAAATACTTCATATCTTATGTTTGTTAACAAAATAAAATGTCTGGTTATCGTGTGTTTTCTGAGAAAAAATATTTCAGAAAAAATAAAAAAACAATTGGACCACAATAAGAATACAAAATTTATGTGAAACAAAAAAAAATGTATTTGTTAAAAAAGCAGCAAGAAAAAATTAGGAATTAAGAGTATAATAAATATAATAAAAAAAGGTTAGATTAAGTGCCAAATAATGTCAAATTGGGATTTTGTTTTAAAGTCAGGGAATAAAACCAAGGCGATTTGGTTTTTGGTCAAACACTCAAACAGATCTCAGAGAACTCTTTTAAAGTATCTGTATTAAACAGCTTTGCTGGCAAATATGGTGATTCCAAAGCAATTGTAAATAGGTTAAATGAGTATTTTTTGTTAGTTTCTGTCCTAATAGCATAGTCTCTGGAGGCGTCAATGTTGAGTCTATAACTAGATGTGAGCGATCGGTGTTCTTCTATCCCACAAGCAAAGAAGAGGTGGTTAAGTGTATATATAAAAGATTTAAAAAATAAAAAACCGGTATAGGAAGATAACATCCCAATATTAGTTTTAAAAAGGCTGCGGGAGTAATTGCTCAGCCTTTAGAACATATAATTAATATTATGTTTCTGAATTGGGTTTTTTCGGATGCCTTAAGCTAATCATGCTCAGGTCAGGGCCTTGTACAAGAAGAATAGCAGGTCTGATCAAAAAAATTATCGTCCAGTCTATTTGTTAAGAAAAAAAATGTCCACTTTAGGAGCTATTTATCAGGCTCTATTTAAAGTATTGAATTCATCAAATGATAATAAGACTACATTGGCTATGCTTGTCGACTTGTCCAAGGGTTTTGATTCTGTAAATCGTGAGATTTTGCTTAAAAAATAGAGGGGTATGGAGTGAGAGCTCTTGGTCATCGGCTTATAAAATCATATCTGTCAAATCGAACACAGAGTATTATAGAACTGGATCCACAGGAAAACCTGATATGTTCGGAAAAAGTAGAGGTTAAAAGAGGTGTCCCACAAGGCTTAATCGTGGGCCCATTATTTTATATTCTATATACCAACGAATTACCAAACCAATGTTACAGAAGATTATATGGTCTTGTATGCTGATGACACCACCCTTATTTTCTTTGAAGATGACAAAGATCTTTTGCTGCAAAGGGTAGATAGTGCTGTTGATACACTGAATGAATATTTTATGTCTAATGACTTGCTTATTGATGTAAAAAAACCTAACCCTTCTTTTTTTAAAATAGAAACAATGACAACCTTACCATAACCTATAGGGCAATAGCTTTGTGTCAGCGGAAAATATTCTCTTTCTTGGGGTTTATGTTGACAGAAGACTGGACAGGGGATTTCAAATATATAGACAATTTGGCGATAAGCATGGCAAAATATTGCTATGCTTTGAGAGTTGTATCAGAAAATATCAGTGAGGAGGTAGCATACTTTGCCTATATTTATTCTAGAATAAGTTATGGAATAATTTTTTGGCGAAATTCATCTGATGAAACAAACGGAAAATTGTAAAAATGTGTTTATTCAAAGAAGAATTTTCACTGTTATAAGTTTGTAAAGATGTAAGTCATTTATGTTTGTTTTTGAAAATAGGGAGTTATTTAAAAGCTTTAAGAGAGTTCATGAACATGACACTCGTCACAAAGGTAATTTGCTGCCTGAAAAATGAAAAATTACGTATATACAGAAGAATGTACATTGCATTATTATTAAAATTTTTAATAGCTTTCCCACTAGATATAGGTTAGGTTAGGTTAGGTTTAAAGTGAGTGGACTTTTTACGCCCTCCACTGCGACCGCTCGGTCTATTGTGGCTCACACCTTTTCATATTTCTCCCAATAGGATCAGACTTCTAATGAATCCGATATCAGATTGCTACCGGACACAAGCACAATATGTGTTTTGGTGTCCCTGTTTCCTGGAAAGTATGACGAGCAGACGATTAGAGCCGTCATGCCCTCCTCTCCCGGTCTAGTGACGTGGGTAGCTACCAGGTTCTTGTTACAGAACCAGATGTTCCTTCTGAGGCACCGTTGGAGACATCTGTTTAAGGCACAGGATGTCATTCACTCATCAGCACGGTATGCTAACATCTTAAGTTAAGCCTTGTGTTCGTCTTAGCTTCGGATCCGGTTCCATAAGCTAGCCACAAGAGTTGCTGATAAATGCAGTTAATGTAAACTCCATTTTTACACAATAAAAATTTAAATAGTAGGCTCTTTTTAATTTTAATCCAAGTTGTACCACGGCTTAACAATCCCGAGATAGTTTTGTTGATTTTTTAAAAATAAAAATATCTTTCTTTTGGCGTTTTTTTTTTCAAAAATAACGACTAAAAAAAATGTTTTACCATAAAATCATTTAGTTTGGCTGTGACCAGTTTTAAAGAGGAATTTTAAAAAAGTTTGTGCGTTTTTGAGGTTAGGTCCGAGTAGGGTATTATAATTTAGAAACTAGAATTGAACGACAAAATTTAACTTCTAAAACGGGAGTCTGAGAGCGCGTCCACACTACGATAGAAAAAGCGGATTGACGGATCGACGTAACGTCCCATGAAAATTTGTCTGTCCACACTACCAATTTAATTATCTGTCAAATTTGCCAAATATCCCAATCTATCCTTTTGTTTATTTATATTTTTATATAAAATTTAATTAAAAATATATATAAAATTTAATTAAATTGTGTGTTATCTATGTTCTGCTTTGTTTTTTCATTCTTTGGTTGTGTATTATTTTTGTACTTTGTAAACAATGCATGAAACAACAGTTAATAAAACTTTGTTATTGGCTGCTGTTTGTAAAAAATACAAACAATTCCTGCTTGGTGGCTTGTTTGAATTCCAAAAACTATCCATTTTTATATAAATTCTAGCTCTACCAGGTCCAATTTTTAAACTGTAATTATTATTGTTATTGTTGTTAGTTTAGTTTATGTCATTATTGTCATTCCGTCGATGCGCGTTTCCGCAAAAAGTTAAAGTTAAGTTAACTTTTTGCGTAATGACCTTGTGTCTGCTGAAACTTGACAGGCATAGAAACTGACCAATAGAAACGTTAGAATTCGATACGAGGATCTGCCGTTAAAGTATTTTGATTGGTCAGAACATTTTGGCGCCATTTTTCATCCAAAGATTTTAACATTTTATTCAACGTCGGATGGAGTTAAATTAATTTTAATTTGTTACGATGTCGGACGTCTTTTTCTGGTCTTCTAACCTTACTTCATTTAATTTGTTGAGGTAATTTTAATTTATATTGAATATTTAAATGAACAGGTATAATTTAAAATCTTTAAAAAAATTTAATCTTAACCTGAATTTACCTCATACTCAACAACCACTTTCTCTTCTTCTAATATTTTAGCTCCGCTAAGAATTAACAAAGATATCTGTTTATATAACGATAATTGCAAATCGCAAAATTAAAATTATTAAAAAAGTTTTAGTTAGGTTATTATTTTCTTTTTATTTCGTTGCAGTTTAACAGGTTGACCTTCAAAATTCTCTTTTTTTTTTGTTGTCTTTTGACTGAATATCGGATCCGAAATTCGGATCAATGAGACATGCAAGTTTTCCGACACAAAATTTAAAAACATTTCGTACGGCGGATGATCGGAAATCGGACGCATGAGACTCCAGCTTAAGGTTAATTCCCACATAGCAGTGCCGCAACAGCGCGTCGCGACTACCCATAACAGTGCAGCAGCAGGGCGTCGGGGCTATTCCCACATAGCAGCACAGCAACAGCATCCGCTGCAGATTGATTTTAAAAACGTCAGTTCAGTATGGTTCAGTAGTCGTTAGAGTATTTATCCGAAACGAATATCATTCAAAATGAGTTTATCGTCTAGCGATGATGATGTATTTGCTGTTGCTGTGTTGTTATTCAGTGAAGAAAAAAGAAAGAAGCAAAAATATTTGGTGCACAATTTGTGGAAACACCGGTTAAAGAAGGCCAGTTCCATTTACTTACGGGAAAACGAGAGGAAAATAAAGTAAAATTTTATAAGTTAAATAATGACCGAATTGTGGCGGCAAGATCTGCCAAACAACAAAAATCCGGAGCAGTGTTTGCTGCTTTCAATTCCCACTTGGCAGCACAGCGACGCCACGTCACCCAACAGCAGCATACAACGCTCTCGGAGGCGTTGGATTTTGACGCGCTGTGCTGCTGCCGCGCCGCACTGCTTATGTGGAAACTGGTACATTTAGATATTTGAAAACTTTAGGAGCAGCATTCACAGCGACGCGACGCGCGGTTGCGGCACTGCTATGTGGGAATTAACCTTTAATTCGTAATCAGCGCTTCAAAAAAAAACCCTGTAAACTAAATTTTAATAAAATTGGCCGTGGGTCCGATAATATAAGTAAAAAATTACTATTATAATATATATATTAATGTTTAACAAGAGATATGCTTGCTTTGCTTTGCTTTCACTTTTTTTGGCCTCCGTCGGTAAACGTTCAACCAGCTCTCCCCTTTCCAGACACACGTTGTTGTCAACGTGGCTTTCCCAGGCTTTGTAGGTGGAACTTCTGGATAGTCGGGCTCTTTAGCCCCCAAAAATTCCGAACTTTTCAAAAACTTAAATTTTTTAACTAAATTTTTTATCCATGCAAGGCACAAACAATGGTGTTCCGACCAGGAAGCTGCTACTGGTATCACGCATAACCACTTTCTGTCAGTACTGCTCCTTCCTGCTGAGCGCGCAACCATCTTCCGCCATTAGAAAAATTCCTCGTGCGTGGGGCCCTCAGAAAGGAACAGGTATAGGAATCTTCGTTCACAGCGCTTATCCCCAGAAGAAGGACTTCATCGTTTGGCTTGAGTTTCTCCTTGATCCCCGATGGTAAAAGCTGTTGATACAGCGCCTTCAGCCGCCTTCCCGGAAAAAACTATGTAGTTTTCTTATCGCGAACCCTTCACTGATCGAAGGTCAAACAGAAAAACTGAAGAGATATGCTCAAAGAGCGGAACATGCGCATGGATTCTAGAGGTAAGGAGAGGTAAGGTTCACCCACTCTGTTACAAAAATGGCTCTCAAATTGCAGTTAATCAAGATAGCGTTATGTTCCAGACGACTACTTTTAAACTTTACTTTATATATTGCGGTCAAGATCATTGGATCTCCTTGGTTCCCTGAGCTACACCAGCACTACCGTGGCCCCTGAATAGCATTCACTAGGAGGCGCTGGTGTAGCTAAGGAAACCAATGAGAACCAAAGACCTTGACCGCAATATGTAAAGTGAAGTGTAAAAACGGCCTTCTAAAACACAAAGCTATCTTAATTTACTGCAATTTGAGAACCATTTTTGTAACAGAGATGGTGATCCTGACCTCTAGAATCCATGTATAGGTCTGAATCAAGGGTGGTAAACTTAACAAGGAGTGCTCAGAGTTTATTAATCTATATTTGTCCACAGATATAGGTTATGTTTGAACGTCACCCGTTTGCCCATTTTGCCCAGAAGGTAGATTTATTTTATTAATTTTTGTTAAATATTCAACTTTTATTTTGGATATGCACCTACTATTAGAACTGTAATGTATAACATTTTTAAAAATTAATACTTCATACTATTTGTAAACAAAACAAACAGGCAAACGGATTACGTCACAAATACCGAATTGACATTTAAATTGGCGTATAGGGGCTTAAATGGGATCGAGCACTCCTTGTTAAGTTTATTACCCTTGGGTCTGAATAGGTCTGGTTGTTATCCAGAAATAGAGTACTCTATTTTACACTTTTTTGTCAATAAACCGTTTGTTATCGCTAGTGTAATTTAGAACTAGGTGTTTGGTATGAATTCTGGTGTAAACTAGTTTCACTTAATTACGCTAACTCTCGAGGTAGTGAAGTTGTTTGTTTATAATCATAACCCTAGCCATTTTTTTATTTCTCAAATAAGTCCAAAACACGTTTTTTATAAAAATCAAATCGGAACTTATTTACATTTAGTTCCACTTTTAAGCCCTACACTCACCTACTCTGTCCTACTCTAACTTGATAACAATCAGATCTTTTATTTATCCAGAAATAGACTAATCTATTTCACACTTTTTTGTCAATAAACCGTTTGCTATCATTAGTGTAATTTAGGACTAATTGTTTGGTATGAATTCTGGTGTAAACTAGTTTTCACTTAATAACTATAACTCTCGAAGTAATGAAGTTAAATGCGTTTTTATTGCAAGACTTAAAGTTGTTTGTTTATAAATATAATCATTAAGTCATTTTTTATTTCTGAAGTAAGTCTAAAACCCGTTTGGTATAAAAATAAAATACGGAACTTATTTACTCTTAGTTCCTCTTTTTAGTCCTACACTTACCTACTCTAACCTTGATAACAAACAGACCCACTGATAAATGGAATACGCTATTTTGTTTGGGCACCTATCGAACCCCAAGGGATCGAACCCGTTCAATGTTTGTTCAGAGACAAGGTTTGTTGTTATAGGTTAATTTTGGTTATTATTTTGCTACCTCATACTTCCTAAAACTTTACAAGATATTACCGGTATAAGTAAAGTAGAAGAAAATTATAAAATGTTTTTATTTAATTATTTTTTGTCGCTTACATCTATTTTCGTAGTAAATAATGTAAATGGAGAGTGGAATACCAAAGACTTTATGAAAAGGGAACATGCTCTAATAAAACCATATTATGGTAAGTAATGTGTAATTGATATTAATCTCTGATATTAGATGAAATCCTAAATAAGATCTTTATGTCGATAGCCCAAGTTTAATTAACTGGTCTGGTTCTTAAAGAAAGGGGTGTTTGATCGACCTTATATATTATTTTTAAGTTGTGTAGTGGCATGCTTCATTTACTGCCTATTTATAAACTTGACGTTTTGTTGGCGTTGCCGTTTCGATGCCACCCAAGGTTCATAGTCAAGCGACAACCGAAGTACAAGCCAACTGTGGTGATGGGGTTTATAAATGGTTACATTAAATGCCATAAGTTTAACTTGCGAATGGTAACCGCAACCCTTAGTGTAGTCACCTAAATATGTATTTTAACATTATTATGACCGATTATTTATTTTTTTAACTAATAACTTCAAAATTTTAGTAAGTGTTCAAGTAAACTGCTTTTATACCTCCGTGAATTAACATTATTTGCTGTATCCATGGATACTAATAAGTGTTGATACTATTATTGTGTTTACTGAATATCATGTAAAGTCGGAATTAACCATTTGTAGTTAAGTCATCCAGGTGAGAAAAAATGTGTGGTTTAAATAAATAATAATTAGATATTTTTGTCAATTAATATTAGGTTGGAAAAATTACCAGTAGTACATTCAGAAATTAATAGTTTGTTATGTTTTTTACATTACAAAAATAAATGATGATTTAGCAATATATTATAATTTTTACATTCGAACTAATTCTTACAATCTTAAAAAATAAAAATAATCTTGTAGTATTTATTTATTAACAAACTTAATAATAATTAACAATTATTATGATTAATCATAAATAATGAACAAACGCAGCTAATAATATTAAATATATTGGCTTTATTTATCTAAAAGAGAAACAAGTTTCCAACGGAATCACACTTTAAATTAAGAATCAGTGAGCAGTAGATGTAAATAATAGGAAAAATGGTATAAAATTATTTTAATTTACAGAAAAAAATTAAAATATTGATAATTTAATTTACTTGTTCATAAAAAAAATACTGCCTGGATGAATATGTTAACACATCAAAATAAAAATACCAGTCCGAAAAATGAGACATACAAACTAAAAAAAAAAAAAATCACAACATATTGCACTGTCAAGTTAATATAATTGTACTGATATGATGAAACACTGAAATGACAATCAGAAAATAAAATTTGCAAGAACAAAAAAGCTTAATCAGTGTCGTCCGTATTGTCAGAGTCAGAACTTACAAGCGAAAATTGTTTAAGAATAAAGTAAGGACCTACATATATTGGTTTGTCTTTTTAATTTTAATTTTGTATTTTATATAATGTGGGAGTGTGAAGAAGTATAAATGAGTGCCAATGTGCGATCCAGGATGAATAAATGAGTAAGCATGTTTACTTTTTAACTAGTATTGTAAGAAAATATTTGACATTGTAATGTTTCACTTTGAAACCCATGACAATAAAAGCATTATTATTATTATTTATTATTATTATTATTATTATTATTAAAGCCTGAAATATTGTCTTCATCATAATCGTCTTCGTCAGTCTTAATTACAAGTGGGGGAATGTCAGAGGCATTACCCACTCGTTGCCTCCCAAACCACTCGAATTACCTTTTCTGTATGAATAACATTTTTGCTCATGATCTATTGAAATTTCGTTTATTACCCTTTCCCATGTAGCCAGAATTTCTGAAGGTGACCACTTGATTAGAAATATATTGATCATATTTTTGTTTACATTCGGCCCATACCATTTCAATTGCATTAAACTGGCAATGGTATGGTGGCAGTCGCAAAACTAGGTGTCCTAAAGATTGAACATATTCATCAAGGAAGTAGTTTTTTTTATTAGGGCAGTTTCAGTGTGCAATATTTTATATTCAAACTTTCATGGCCTCTTCTGGAAAGTCAATATTATTTTTCTCAATTATTCAATCAGTCTCTGCTCTGTCCAAGATTTTTAATAAACCAGGAGGGTAACTTGCTATGTTCATGATTATGAATGACTTTGATGGAAGATTCGGCACCAGCTGAGTTTTAAACCAGTTTGGAAGTTTTTTCTGTTCATATTGTCATGATAATCCCCCATCTTTAATCCACTTTTGAATATTATATTCGCGCCCTCAATGAAGCCATCTTTGGTTCTGGCTTGGTTCACTTTATAATGATGATTATCATGACCTTAAAAAAATAAAAGATAACTTAATTTCCCTTAAATATCAAAAAATTTCGAAATCGTACTACTTTAATATAATTAATAGGTAATGTTCTATGCACATAGTACATAGAGTCAAATTCCCTCATATTGTCCTACTTATGAATTTTCTTAACTAAAAAAAATTTAATCATTTGGATTGTTTGGGGGGAATGGAAGGTACCGCACGTTTTAAGGTCTCCCAAAAATTCACGGCGTAACACTGGGCTTCATAATCTGTAATAGTATTGCTGTACTGAAATTATTCTTAACCATCCGTCCGAGTCCTACCTTCAGACGAGTCCTAGGTGTTTGGGTTTTTTATTTTCAAACGCGTTTTTTTTACCAAAATAATCATAACCTAATCAACCCAGCCTAACCTAATGTAACCTAATTTAACTAAGACGAGTTTTCAGTCCTGCAAACGCAAACTGCTAGTACTCATCAGTCGGTAGGACTTGGGCAGATGGTTAGGAATAAAAGTTTTGCATATATTGCTTACATTGCTTTGCTGCGATTTTTTGAGAGAACCGCAAGCGGACTTTAAAGGGCCATAGCTCCCAAATTGTCCTATTAGACTTACTTTTTAAAATTTTGGCTATACTTCCATTAAAAATAATTATATTCTGTTATTTAAAAAAAAATATTCGCGTGAACAAAAAATTAATATTTGATTCTTTGGTGTTCGAAAGCTGAAAGTGCCAATGAAGTTGTTGGGCAATTTGCTTTTAAGTACCCTGTACAACAGGTCCCATCCTGCCAAACGATTTTAAATTCCTTCACCGTTAAATAATCCCTGTGCATTAAGCAATGTGGTAAATGCTATCAAGAAGCTCCGCATTGCAATGTTTTCTAGTATTTAATAAAAAAAAATGCCTTTTAGTTTATTTTTTAGAGGATTTTTTTAAATATTAGGTTACTATTAATTTCATTAATTTTTAAGAATGTTGTTGAGTTTATTTTTTTAGAATAGCAGTTTTAGCTTATTTCCGATATGTCTGTAACTATACAGAATTTGTTTATAGCATAAGAAACATTGTTTAAAGGTTTTTTTGGCGAGAATAGTGAAAATGTTTCCTATGCTATAAACAAGTCATATGCAAAGTTACAGACGAATCGGAGAAGAGGCGTTTTTGGAAGTATCGCCCAGCACTAACCAAAACTAACCAGCAGGCGAACTCTGTAATTCAGTAGAGATAGAAATAGACAAGAAATAAGTTAAAAAGATTCTTTCCTTCTATCTATCTCTTGGTAGAGAAATATACAAGCAAATAGTACATTTTAAAGGAAAATTTAAAAAGCTGATCAGATTATTTTTTAAAATAGAAACTAAATATTTTAAAGAAATGTGATACAATTTTGAAGAAGAATAAAAAACGTAAAAAATTATAAATGCTTTATTTTAAAGTGCAATGTCCAAATATATTTAAAAATATGTATACAAATTTTCAATTAAAATAAATTTAAAACCCTGATAAGGTTTAAGACAAAAAATATTTTTTTGTTTCTTCAAAGTTGTTCTCTTCTACAAAATGCTTAAACTTTAATAATTTAATTTATTTATTTAAACATGAACTTAACAACACAAAACACTCCGGGTAATTACATGTAATTCAAATAATTAAAATATGACTTAAAAAATAAACACATAAGTAAACAAAGGATCACTTAAAAAGTTCAAAATGAAATGAAAAAATAAGTAAAGCAATAACAGGGATAAGCTTATGTACAGATAGGTCCACTGTAGTAGAAACATAGGAATCACTTAGGCGAATTATTCGCCTGACTCGAGCTAGCAAACAAAACTCGCAAAAACGATGCGATAAATGTTGAATGTTTTTGAAGATTTAATTTTGAATTTAAATATTATTTGCTTTTTGCATACGTGGTAAGTTCTCTTGGAAACTCGTTTCTTCACTAAAAATAAATAATAATGGACGTTTACGAACTTCGTGAAAAGATTCAAATTGTAAAATGGTATTTCCAAGGAAAATCATATCGACAAATTCATAAAATTTGGTAATATCTGGTTTTAGCAAGATGGTTGTCCTGCTCACAATGGACGTATTGTTCAAGGATATTTGAACAATACGTTTCCTAACCGTTTGATCAGTGGACGTGGAACCATTTTGTGGCCCGCGAGATCACCAGACCTTGCTCCTAATGATTCCTTTTTGTGGGGTTATTTGTTTATTAAATGAGGTTTATGGTCATGATAGGGCTATTAATTTAGAAGAACTTCAAATAAAAATCGAAGAAGCTTTTCAAACTATCAGCCTTAATATGCTAACAAACGTTAGGCGGGGTTTTTACGATCGTTTGGGATATTTCCTTGCGCAAGAAAGAGGTATGTTTGAATATTTTTTATAATTTTATTTTAGAGTATTTATTTTTGCTTTGGCAATTAATGAACTGATAAATAAAGCTGTTGGTATTTAATTCCCTATTAATAAATAACGGTATTAAGTATCAACTGTTTTATCAACAGATTAGACCGCATAAATAAACCATACAACACACCCGTCCGAAAGCATATTACAAACCGAGATTCGGTTCGATTAATCATGCATGCCGATGTTTATCGATCGAAGCGGACTGTAGTAAATTAATCAGTTCCCTGCCTATGTTTCTACTACGCTGGACCTGTCTGTATGTACATTTTCATGGGATAGAAAGATAACAAATCGTAGCAAGACCCTTGCTGGTCTTTCTATTTCTATACTCCGAACTAGCCATTCGGAAATCCGATTATAGCCGAGAAAACTTACGGAGTCGGGTTTAAAGAGATTTTCTATTATAAACAGGAATTTTTTTCTTTATGGTGTTACGGAGTTCGCCAGCAGAACTAATTAATTTATTTTTTTTTTTACTCTTCATTTATATTACAAATGTTTATATCAAAAATGTTAGTGTAAAATTTGTTAATTGTTTAATTTAACTGAATTAATTTAAATTTAATTTATTGATATTAAAAAAAAATGGTTTGTTATTAACATTTCCTTTTTATAATAAGACCTAAGCAAGTGTTCAATGATCCCAGAAAATTTCCATTTTTCTTGCGTTTTGATAAAAAATTGTGTTGCTCATTTGCATTTTTTAGCCGTTTCTACCTACTACCACATCTATCCACTGTTGAATGTTATGGATTTTTCGACGGCCGTTTTTGCGAAAAGTATTGGTGTTGCGAAAAAAATGGCAAGGACCATTTTTGTAGATTTCGAAGTAATCTTCATTTTTTGTCCGAACAAAAATTCTCTAGTTCGCATATTTTGGCAGATATTCGCGGGAAACTCATTTTTGGGACTTTGGGGGGCATTTTCAGCGGGTTCCCACATCGGAATTGTGATTTTCTCAATCGAAAGCATCCGCGAAGACCTAAGAATTGCGCCACAAATGAAAACTGTACAGATTTATTTACAGCTTTGGGTACTTTCAGGTGTTCAGTTACTGGACTATTATTTAAAACTTTTGGAAATAACACACCAATGTTTTTGATTGACAGTGACGGATACTTCATATAACCAAAAATATAAAAAATGAATAATTATTGAACACCAATTTGTTTTCACCGCTGTTTGGAATATACTAAACAAAGATAAATAAAAATGATGTCATTACAAATGAGTATAATTCCGACTTTATAATAGTGACTGGTGTACACTTGGGACTACTGAATGTCATTTCTAATTTCTAATTTGTGCCCTAAAATTTTAGCGGCTTATAAAATTTTAAATAGTACACGGCATAAGCAAGATAATGTTTAAAAAAAATAAGCACAACTGAAGATTTATTGGCAGGAAGTAAACTATCATATCAACATTTTTATCGTGATTATCTACGACTATCAATAAATTTTAAAATTACAGCAGGTAGACCTCCAAATAAAATACCACAAGACAGTGGCGTAGTCAACCTTTCAGGGCGGGGGGAGCCAACGTTTAAAGGGGCGCTCTATTTCTTAAAACATTTTTATTAAAAAAAAACACACAACAATAAACAAACAAATCTATATTTGAAACTTTAGGCCAGAAAGGAAAAATAATGACAATATAAAAAAATGTTCTTACCCAGCAGTTTTTTTGAAAAAATCTTGTAATTTCTGGCTGTGTGTTACGCTAACATCATTTTTTTCACGATATTCCTTCCTGAACTCAGCACCTGACTTTTTTCTTTTATCTATTTTTACTCTTAACAAGTTTACCCTTGCATAGACAATAAACGACTAAATAACACCACAAAGAGGAGAATATGAGTACCAGAAATAAATAACATACGTTTGAAATCTGCCGATTTGCAATATTAAAAAATAAAGTAAACAATTCTGGAATATATCCAATACCGACACAATAAAAAGAAATGCCGCCACAAACGGATGCCGCGCTCAGCGGCTTTTCCGCGGTGTTAGTGCTGAAGAATGCTCCGTGACACTGCGGAACAGAAAATTATTAACAAAAAGTGTGGACAATTATTATTTTAAAATTTGCCTTCTAAAATTACACCAGCAAGTAAAAAATGTTTAAAGCACAGCATAGTATGTTTTATATACGGTAGGTTTGTTTGGGCGCAGGGGCGCTGGTCTAGAGGGGCGGGGGGGGGCAGTCGCCCCCTGGCCCCCACCTGGCTACGCCACTGCCACAAGACATACCTATGGAGGCATTTGAAAAGCTGGTTGATAAAATGAGACATTCATTTTCATCTAACTCCTGTGAAATGGCATTTTTGGCTAACCGACTAGATGAACTTAATAAAATAGACTATGCAGTTGTAGAAAATCGGGTTATAAAATCGCTATTGAGAAGTATGGTGAAAACGTTTTATTTTTATATCCAGCAGATCGATAGAAATCGTCATTAGTCTTTTTAGGAGACATACCACTGGAATTATAGAAAAACTCGTAAAGAAGCGTGTGATTAGTTTTTTGACTAGATATCGTTTACTTTCTCTTGCCCAGTTCGGGTTTCTGGAAGACACAAATACCTGTGATGCAGTGTTTTCTTTTCTTAACAGCCTATATCTGAGCCTAAATGATGGAGAGGTTGCTTCGGCTGTATTCTGTGATCTCACTAAAGCTTTTGACTGTGTAGATCACATCGTACTGCTGAGCAAGCTTGAAGTCTATGGATTTAGAGGAAAATCTTGGGAATGGTTTTCTTCTTACCTCTCGGATCGTTATCAGTGTGTCTTGTTCAATAACAGTCAGTCTGAATATATGAAAATAACAACGGGTGTTCCACAGGGATCTGTCTTAGGTCCTCTGCTATTCTTAATTTATATCAATGATCTTGCCAGATTACCCATATCGGGTGAGTTTACTATGTTTGCTGACGACACAACCATTCTGTGGCACGGCCGTGATGAGGGTGAATTGAAGCAGAGCATTGAGATAGATTTAATTAAGATTAAAGACTGGTGTGACGCCAATTTCCTAACCCTTAATGTGTCTAAGACAAATATGATTAACTTTGGGTGCAGGCTTAGGGATGTGCAACTAGAGAGCAATCCAATAAGTAATCCTGCGGTAAATAAATTTCTGGGTCTATACATCGATGATAAGTTGAAATTTGAACAGCACATTTTACAACTTAATAAAAAATATCTAGAGGGTGTTATGCTGTTAAAGTCGTTTCCCAGGAATTAAATAGTCATGTGGCTCGAAACGTGTACTATGCCCTCGTTGAGTCACATCTCCGATATGGGATATGCTTTTGGGGTTCTTGCGCTCATTTCCTGTTTAATAGCGTGTTTGTCTTGCAGAAAAGAGCTGTTAGATTTATATGAGGAGCTAAACATCGCGAATCTTGTAAACCTCTTTTTTGGCTAAGAAAATTTTAACATTGCCATGTATTTTCATATTGGAAACGGTGTGTTTGGTTAGGAAAAATTTATGGCTGAAATTTCTGCAGAATCTTTTTACCCAACTCGAAATGTGCGGTGACTGCTCTTCCCATACCGTCCTCAACGTTGGTAAAAAACTCATTTGTGTATAATGTTAAAAAATATTTAATCACCTTCCGGCGCCCATTCGGAAAATATCCTCGGAAAAGCGATTTAGGAGAGAAGTGAAAGGTCTTCTATTGTCTAAGGCCTATTATTCTCTGACGGAATTTTTAAATGATAGTTTTGTGTGAGGCTTGTTACATTTTTTTTACATTTTTTCTATGACCAACCTATGTTGTTTTTTTATTGCTGTTTTGTGCTATTTTAATTCTTGACATGACCCTTTTCCTCTTCTTCTTATTCTCGAAGTTTTTGATGCTTTATTAGATCTTTTTATTTTTTTAGCAGTGTAAATATTCTATATGTGGAGAAAGGAAGGAAAGGTTTGGAAAGGGTCACCTTTTTTCCTTTTTTTTATTTTATTTTTTTTTAACTGTATTTTTTTGACATCACGTACTACACTATTTATTATAATGGATTTTTTTTTAGTTTAAGTAAGCTTTGTTTATGAGTAATGTTTTTACTTAAGACAATAAAGCCATTTTGAAGTTTGAAGTTTGATGAAGTCACTAAACATGTTCATAGTGAACTGTACTGTTCAGGTAGCAAAACAATTTTGGAAATATTAGCAACTGAATTAATACCTAGTGGTTATTTATGTGATGAAATTTTTATTAAAAGTTTTTTTTTAAAAAAGGATGAGTTATCTGAAAACTTGTCGACAACATTGTTTAGTGCCAAGAATAAAAAATTATAAAGGATAATTATAATCGACAAGAGTTGTCACTGTTTTATAATATATTTTTGACGACCATTAAGAAAGATATTTTAGGCATATAACTTTAGCTTCATGACTTGATTTTATCAAAACATATAGTAAATATGTTAAAGAAATTTTAATATTGCACTAGTTACAAAGCATTAAACAACCTTGATACAACAGAAGTAGGAACATCAGTTGTGTCTAAAGATGTAGACAAAAACTTATTTCAAGATTCATTGTTATTTCTTTATGTAGCTGGGATAACAATGGTTTCAATGAAGAAGCATTAGGTGAAAAAGACAATTAAATACATTTAAATAAATAAAAGCCTACAGCTAATCAGAATGATTATGATTTAAAAGTTTTAAACTATTAAGAAAATCTTTAATTCAGTTAAATATGCAACCTTCAATACCAATTGGTAGAACAGTAGCTGTTTCATAAAAATATTCAAAATTATTCACAATTTGATCGTTTGCTCTGGAGTTTTATATAGACTATTTCTGTAATTATTCAATTTAATTAGCTGGTATTTTCTCTAATCATCAGAAAAATTAGAATATTGTATCTAAAACAATCGTTAAAATGATTTTAAAGCATTTACTTAATCAATTTATTTCATATCTAAGAGGAAGAAGGGGTATAAAAAATGGACCCATAAAGTTTTTGGCAGCATCCAGAATCAATCTGTAAGCTTAAACAATTTATAAAATGCGATCTTCACATTTTGCATACTCTGTTTCATCCAGCTCCCACTCTATTTTTAGCCAATGAACCAAAAATTGTCTTACAGGTTTTTTATTATAATTATATACCAATATATTATATACAGGGTGTCCTGATAGGGTCGTCCTCCGGCGATATCTCGGAAAACGTTCATCGCATAGCTTTCGAAAAAAAAAATTGTAGTAAAAGCTGAAAGCGAGAAAATGCTGGAAATTATTTTCAAGTTTCTTATTCCACCGTAGAGGGCTTAAAACTAACAACAAAATTAAAAATACGGATTATTTAAAAATATGCCATATTAACTTATGTTGGTAATAGAGTTCTCACAAACTATGTAAAATAAGGAAACTTTTTTTTTTAAGCGTTTTTGCCTAATCTGTCAAATATAGGGAGGGGAAGGAGCGAATGTACATTTGAAAAAAATTAAATAATTTTTTTTGGCTTAACCGATCTTGATAAACTAGGTGCCGTTTAAAAGAGCTTTTATTAGAGCTTAAGATAAAATATTGGTATAAATAATTTTTTTTTTTGTTTTATCCCTACCCGCTAATTTGTGTCAAAGTTTTAAATTTTTTCAATTTTTTCAAAAAAGTTAAATACAGCGGTATTATTATTATAGGCCTATTAAAAAGAGCATAAAAAGTAAAGAAACTGCTAAAAACCGCATTCGATATCCTAGTTAATTCTCAACTTATTGCCGAAAAACTGCATTATTACTTGTATTCTTTACTATTTTGAGTTGTCAGATAAACAACGCGGCGTTTTTATTTGTTGCACAAATCTGCAAAACGGTGCTTGGTCTAACGTATGCAAAGTAAGCTTAAAATAAATTTTGTTTTATTTGCTTATGTGATGGACGCCTGATATAATAATTGACTAAAATATGTTTTTTTTTTTTAATTTTAGAATGACGTAAGCAAAAACACTGAAAAAAAGATCAGTTAATTGCCCTTGTAACTATGGTTACTAACTTTTTGAACCAATGCGATACTTTTTTGTTTAGTTGTTTTTTCTTTCGTCATTCTTAAACAAAAATGAATAGACTATAAGTGTGTTGTTGGCTTGTTATCCAGATGTATTACTTTTTCCCAAAGATAATATTATTGTAAAATTTATTCTGCATAAAATATAGTTTTTAAACAGTTGTTTTCTCGAAATCCTTATAAATTTTGTATAGATATGTAACACAGTGTAAAAATAATAAAACACCTTAAGCATGTTAAAAAAGGTACAATAAACTATTAGCTTACTTTGTTGTCGATAGCGTTTTGTAACTCGTCATCCCCAGAGGAGGTCTCAATATCTGGGAAAATCTTACATCTTCCTGTTTTTTTACTCAAACTTGTTAGGTTTGTTTTTTTTTCAGAACTTACTCTTTTCTTTTTTGATTTGGTATAGAACTTTCCCATTTTGTTAGTACTGACAAGGAAATTTCCTTCTTTCATAAGCTAATAGTATGTCGACTATTTAATTTGCTTAACTTTTCACTTTAAGAATCGGACTTTCCTCATTTATCTTTTTAACTTACCTAAACTCCCTTTTGTGCATATTCTGGGACCTTCTGCTTCGTTTAGAATTGTATCATCCATAATTTAAATTAAGTCAGTTTCCTCTATAATAGCTTATAATGTTACAATCTTTGTTCTCAATAACCGTATTTTCTTCTTAATTCCTAAGGCCAATTGTATTCATAAATCTTTTACAGTTTTAGATATATCACTATTATTTAAATATGTTAAAATTCTTGCAGATTCTTTTAGTATTCTGTCTTGGTGTTTTTTTTTTGTATTTTGAAAATTTTATTTTATCTTTCAAATCCAACGTTATTTTATTTAGTAGGTATCTTTATTTTCTCTATTCCTAAAAATCTATTTTTAGTACTGAAGGTAAGGACAGTAACAAAAGTTCTTAAATTCTTATTCAATAAAACAAAAAATACTCTTGTTTATACATATAACTTCGTTTCACGAGGGTTTGTACTTTCGTCATCAATTTCCTTACCTTTTTTAACAAATTAAAAAGGTCAAAAACAGACTGAAACAAATTAATGACGTCAAAAAGGTTGGTCGTTTCTTAAAATCAAAATGGCTGCCGTTCAGCAGCTGATTTTTTAAAGCTACAATAATAATATCCTAAAATATGGGTTATGAAATTATGTCATTTTTCAAACTTGTCAAAAAAATTGTTTTGTCAAAAGTAACGTCAGATTTTAGTTTTATTTTCGTATTTTTATTGTGTAAAATGCCTCGACGGTATTCAGAAGGTGAACAAAATATGATTTTAAACCTTATTGACTATTTCACACAGGGAGAGATGCAGGAATTAACCTGTTACTACTTACTGCAGTTTTAGAGGTAAGTAGATTTATTCTTGTGGTTTGTTATTGGTGTACATATTAAAATGTAAATTATGACTATATTTCTTTGAAAACGTTTGTTGCTAGCAAGGTATAAGATAGCACGGTACAAGAATATTATAAAAAATAAACCAATTTATAGACCGTCTTTTTTTAGCCCGAAAATCGGAAAGAGTTTAAAATAACTGCAAATCGTTATATCGCAGGTATTTCTGTCTGGTTTCTATAAGGCTTAATTAACACTGTTGGCTTTAAAAAATGAAATCTTGCTAAAAATGTTGGATTCGGATAATTACTTGTTCCATTATGCCGATTAAAACACCAATTTTCTAAAAAATCGGGGTTTCGATGGTCTTTCATCATGAGAAACACAAAAAAAACAAAATTGAGACAAGAATAACGTTAAGTCTAGATATTTTTAGGCTGAGATAAAGCGAATCTTGAATCCGCCGATAACGCTGGTCCAATCGAATGTTTGATTTAAGCTTAGCTT
The DNA here is from genome assembly GCA_019359885.1 of Listronotus oregonensis. Lineage (NCBI taxonomy): Eukaryota > Metazoa > Arthropoda > Insecta > Coleoptera > Curculionidae > Listronotus > Listronotus oregonensis. The sequence continues at coordinate 110,856 of JAHBCN010000958.1, forward strand.
TACCTTAAGAAAATTAAAAATTTTATTGGTGCAATCGGATCATGATGAATTAAAATTTTTATTAGAAAACCATTCTGAACGTGCTCTAAAGAACGCATTTAAACGTACTTGCATCAATATTGCCTAACTTTAGTTAAAAATGTGAACAGCATTGAATTTATATGAATTAGCTACGACAACCCTTTTTTCCAAGTCATGACGTCATTGATGACGTAAGTACAAACCCTCGTGAAACGTTCTATAGACGTTAACTGTACAGTTGATTAAGCTATGCTATCTATGCTATGGTCTTTTTACTGCGCGATCTCTCGAATCATACGCAGGTTCTGGGGCATATGCGTTTTCTGGTTAGTGCAAATCGACAACAAATTAAACTTTGATGCTCATTGTGAACTACGAGAATGGACGACTGGCAAAAGGTTCCTTTGCATTGCTGGAATAAAATGGCTTTGTCTTGGCTGATGTGCTTAGGATTGTGTATTATGCACTTATACCCTCAGTGCTGTTATATACTCACGATACTTAGTACTTACAGTTTAACAAGCCTTTGTGGGCTATAATAAAAAAAAGACTTGCCGACGTTGTCATGTTTTTCTGACAACACCAATAATGAAGTGATCCTCTAAAAACCTTACTTTTATTTAAATAAAAGCAGATTACTGTTGAAATTTTAAGGTAAATTGTTAATTTTTTGTAGGATCTGGTATTGATATACCCTACTGGCAGTTCACAGGTAGTACAATCGTAACTCCAAATTATGTACGTCTCACGCCGGATTTGCAAAGTAAAAGGGGAGCAATATGGAATACTGTTGTAAGTAAAAGAATTTGTATATATTTTAACGTTTAGTTTGCCTGTTTAAATACTTAAACGTACAGTCGATTGATTTCATATTTGGTTCTTTGTGGAATATTTCAATAATAAACAGTTGAGTACTAAATAACTTTTATTTGTTTTAAAAATTGATAAAGTCATTACTTAGGTTTTGGCTTTTTATGCCTGTGAGTTTTGTCAATAACAAATAATTTTAATCTCTAGTTTGTAACCTACTCTAAGTTGGCGATTAAATTTAAAAAACGTTCCTATTTTTTAATAATATCTTTGTTTTTGCTAAATTTTTGTTAGATTTTGAGATAATAAACAGTTTGTAAAAACAGCTTAAATTGTTTTATTCAATGCATTTAAATCTATTAATTTTAAAAGCACATTGTCTTATTTTCACTCTAAGACCTGATATTCTTATATTTTATATTCGATATTTCGTTTCTGAGATACCCTCACCAATTAAATTTAAGTAAATAACGACCTGGATTTTTTTATGTAATGAACAAAAATGTCTAACATAAACGTTAATTTTGAGTTTTACCAAAGCTTTTTTTCTCGTACGCGTTTCTTAAAGCAACTCCTGCTAAATTTTGCCAAATAAAATACATAAATATATGGCATATTACAGTTTTCAATATTTATGAATGATATGCTGTTTGCTTTGGGGCTGTTGTTGCCAAAAACACTTAGCTGTTAGAGGTTCGATATATGCGGATGCGCCTAAGTACGTTTGTGACAAAATGGGTTACAAAAAATAACATACCAAAATATAATAGTGTATAAAGAAATGAGTAAAAAGCAATAAATGATATTACTTTTCTTGAAAAAAATATTTTTAAGAAACTTGTCTAGTTTTAAAAAATTACGTCCCACCTTTAGGCTGCGGTTAGAACAGATGCCTTGGAATAGTACATCATAATTTACTCCCTAAAACCAGAATAACAACAATAAGGGTTCTTTAATCTTCAAGTAAATAAGGTGTTTTCGCCTGTACTATATCTGCAAGGGTTTCTTATAAAACATTTTTTAAATTTTCTGTTACTTTGAATAAAAAAATAGCTTATTAATGTTTAAACTTTTAAAATTTTTATTGTATTGATTATGATGGTACGGTTCACACGAAAAGACAAACAAGAAAATAATTTCTAGCTTCAATAACAAATTATTTAGAATTTCATAAGCATCTATTATTCAGCATTTTCTGGCTAAAAAATTAGATCAAAATATATTTTCTTATTTATTTATTTTAAACACTATATGATACAAAACCAAACCAATAGTTTGTAAATCTTACTTCACTTTATATATTTTATGTTTTATTTTAGCCTGTAAGAAACCAAAATTGGGAACTTCAAATACAATTTAAAGTCCATGGAAAAGGTAAAGATTTATTTGGTGATGGCTTAGCAATTTGGTATACGAAGAATAATTTAGCAGATGGACCCGTATTTGGAAGTATGGATTATTTTCATGGATTAGCGATTATATTAGATACCTACAGCAATCACAATGGACCTCATAATGTAAGTATATATTTTGCTAAGAAAACGCAAAAAAATGTTGTGGTTAGTTTTGGTTAAAAATTAGAATTTAGTATAGTCTGTCTCAAAGTATACCTTGTTAGCTCTTGCCTTCATTTATGGATTATACCTGCCGACAGCAATAAAACTGCTGATCGGTAGGTATTAAAGGACAGAACAATAGGGACGGACTTTAATAATATAAAGATTTATAATTTATTGTTTATTTAGGTAAGTATAATCTTAAAATTACATTAAGAAATTAAATATATGCAAAGTTTTAATAAATTTGTAACTGCATTATCTATACATAATTACATTTTAAATCTAAATATTTAAATCTAATTCTGTTTCACTATCAGAGTCATCATTGAGATTACAATAGGATTTATGTTGATTTGGATAGAAATGTAAGAGTCCTCAATTTTTATAATGTGCTGTAGTGAATTTTTCCAGCTCTCAACTGGTATGTTAGTAATTACATTTTTTATCAAATTTATAATACTAGGACTTAAAGTAGGTGTAACATTTTCTGCTCTGATGTTTGATTTTACTTGGTTCCACAAATGCTCTATGGGGTTAAACATACAATGATACGGAGGAAGCCATAAGACAGTATGCCCAGCCTGTTCAGCCAAATTATCACATACATATTGTTTTTTAATTGCATATATATTTAGGAATTCCAAAAGTTGCGTTTTTTTTGTAACTGAATTTAAAATAAATATCATTTTCTAACAAATATTCCTGGATTTCAGTTTTTGAACTTGATGAAGCTGGTACCACAGCTTACTTACTTTGTGTAGCAGAAGGCTTTTGAAACCAGTTTTCAAAAAGTTCTGCACTTGTATCCTCATAATAATCCAAGCTAGAATCCTTAATATTCTTTGCAGACAACAGCAAGCAGTTTGGGACAAATCCGTCTTCTGAACCAGCGTGTATTATGGTAATGCGTTTTCCTTTATTTGAAGGTGCTTTCGTCTGACAGTTTTGACTGGAATCAACCCATCCTTTGGATACTCTGTCGTGTGTATCGAACCATGTTTCATCAAGGTAAATTATGGATCTGTTTTCTAACCTATATCTTTTAATTTCTTGAAGGTAATTAAATCTCAAGTGCGTAATCTGTGCGATTCCATTACTACTTGTCTTTTGTCTATTTTGCGGTATTTAAATCCCATTTTACAAACAACTCTATGGAGGGTGGCACGGCTAATATTTATATTGGTTTCGTCTTCGTCTAGCTTCTTTTTCAGTTTATCCAAGGTAGGAATAACTCCGCTTTCATAAGGACAATATATTTTCCTTCTTATTAGGTCCTGATCACTATTGTCTATACGGTGAGATTAAAAAGCACTACGTTTTTTTCTTTTGTTCAATTCTTCACTAATAATAATATCCCTTATCGATGATATTGGAGTTTTTGTAAGTAGACAGGTTTCTTTTAAAGCTTCTTGTTTAATTAGACCTCTACTGATTAAAGTTTCATACACATTTTTCACAACCTGTTTTGCATATAATAACAAATGATTTCGACGCGACATAGTTATATTCTCGTAAAACAACTTTTTCGAAACGCACAGTAAAAACGGTTATTCAACACTGCCACTAAAATAGTAGCCAAAATATTTATATGCCTAATGGTTAATACTCAAGAAATACCTGGCCCACCCCTGCCCTTATGAACAAATGGGTTTACCCAATAACAATAGGTAATAAAATCGTTAAAGGTTTATTGGGGTATGGTCCGTCAAAAGCCATAAAGATATACTTTGGACAGACTATAATAGTAATTCATGTAACTTTGGTATTTGCAAAAAAGGGTGCCTCCCTTAGTATTATACATTGTAGTTAGAAAATTAATTAATGTCAATAAATCATAAAATATAATTACACAGGCCCAGATTAAAATAAAGTAAATAATACTTTTCTAATATTTCTGTCATAAATCGTTGGACCAAAAAGTTAAGAAATGTCATATCCACTTACAATTAGTAGCTTTTTTTGCATACCTTAATACCGTAGTACGGGGAATATATGTATCTCAGTCAAACAGCTTATTGTTTCAGTTGTATGTGATATATTTCAATTCAAAATTATCCATGGAATTTGGCAATGTATACAAAAAACACAAAAATTAAAATTTTCGAATTTAATGCAGTTTTTTAAATAGGCATAAGGAACCATTAAATTTCATAAATTTTTATATAGAAGTATTAATAATAACAAAATTATTAATGTGTACAATTAAATTTAGGTTTATTACTGTATCTGTTGTATCAATATTCTTTTTCATTGTGTATCTTTTTTTTTCAATTTCAGCATCAACATCCCTACATCTCTGCAATGGTAAATAATGGAACCATGCACTATGACCACGATCGGGACGGTACTCATACTCAATTAGCAGGATGCGAAGCAAAATTTAGAAATCTAAACCATGATAGTCACATATCAATTCGTTATGAAAATGATGTTTTAACAGGTAATGTATGTTTATATATTATCATAATATAAGAAATCTAAAAAAACTAAGTTACTTATCTAACTATAGAATTGCTAATTATCAAAAGAAGAATATTCAGAACAAATAGTATTAACATTTGGTTAGAAGCTACAAATAAAAATTTCAAAAAATAGACATTTTATTAAGTTACATACACATTCTTAAAACGATCTTTTAAGATGAATCTAAATTGATTCAGTGACCTATGTATCTCAAGATTTAACCAAAATAGTTAAAATTACTCTGCATTCTTGACATTGGATCATGCATTCCATAGTTAGTTCCATGAAATTTAGGATAAAATAAGAAAGAAGCAGATACTCACAGTTAACCAGCGGCGGCTGGTGATGGCCATTTGGTGAATCAATACCCACACTTTCCAAACTACTGTTGGTCTTTTACTGAACACTTATCAAATGACCACCACAAGACAAAGAGCTATCAAATAAAAGCCCAAGATCCTTAACTTCTTTCAGCCATCTTAGAATCTGACTATTTATAGTATAGACATTTAAAATAGGAGTTCTTATTTTTGCAAACGTTATGCAGTGGGATTTCTCTGCAATAGTCATTAATGTTTTAAAGAAAATTTTTAATGACTGTATTTATCCAAATTTGATACATGTATGGGTTGGCAAAGGGATGTGTGAGTCGTAATGTTTAAGTTTTAGGTTTTTTTAGGAATTTATTATCAAACAAATTATAGTCAAAGTCAAGCAAGCAAGTCTCAAGTCAAGTCAAGTCTGTGCTAGTTGATATTTCAGCAATCGTCTTGAAAAATTGTGCTCCTGAGTTTGCACCCATTCTTACTTGCCTCATTCGAATTTCTTATGACACGGACATTATTTTGGATAGCTGAAATGCCGTGTGAAATGTCCTATTAAGGATTAAGAATAGAAAAGTTTCCCTTTTAATTAAAACTCTATATCTTTTTTCTTAGCAGTATTAAAATATTTAAAAAAATACAAACTTATATATAACCGTTGTTACGGATTCCATCATAAAAGTTTTACAGCAAGTTTTCTTTCAGGTGTTTTACAGAACTAAAAAGTCCTTTAAGTTTTTGGATTAATGATTCGAAAGTTTCCTTTCAAACAGACGTTTATATTTCATGCAGCTATTGTTATTTTTTTAGTTTTTACCAAATCCAAAACTATTTTTCTTCTCCACATTACGATCTTTTTTCTTCCACGAATAATCCTATTTACATGTATTGCTAATGATGGTACTTCCCTTTTATAATATTCATTTTCTCAAACCTATATTTAAGCCTTATTTTTAAATCAAGCGCAGGGTAGTCCAGATTCACAGGTCCTTTAGTTAATATTGAATCAATAATCTTAAACCGTGTAATGCATCAAAAACAAATGTGCGTTGCTGCTGACAAAGGCGGCCAAGTTGTATCCCATATGTATCAGTGTCAAAATTCTACAGAACAAAGAATCAATTTATTATGTGGACGTTGCTTTCAAGAATGATTTTACACCATTTTTATTCATAGCCATAGGAGCTTTTGAGATTTTTTTTTGGAAATTGCAGTTGGCATAGTAAAAAAAAAGTTGCAAAATGGCTTGACAATCAAACCTGTTTTTTGGTTTCAAATTAAAAAAAAAAATAGCTGCGCCCCAAGGGGTTGAAAAAAAAATTGTTATAATTTTTTTTTATTTGGCATACCATTACTAAAAGATATTAGCTTACTTATAACGAAAAAAAAAATTTGGTTATATTATTTTAATATTTTCCCGCGCTCCGGGCGTTTTGAAAAATGTGTTTACAACTTTTCAATATTTAGCAGTGCCCTTGGATAAAAAATTCGAGATATGCACCTCTCTAATAAAAATATGTATTATACAGTGGTATTTAAAGATTTTCCAAGAAAAAATAAAAATTCGTATGTGAGGTCATGCCCCTAGGTATTTCAATCTAACTTTTATTAAAATATGATTACCAAGTCGCAAAGCAATTGTGTAATTAACTTCAAACAACTGTTTTAACCATACATTTAAGTGCGATTCTAAAAATATGAGACATATTTTGATTCGTTTTACAATGCATTGTAAATATATAATAAGTTTCCGGAATAATTCTGGTACTATCTCAGTTTACTTAAACACATTATGTCAGAATATTGCAGGCGATATACAGTAAGATCACAACTGACATAGCAGTATCACTTTTTTAAATATTTTCTTGTGACTACATTCGACATTTTTTTCTAATGGCAACTTTTTATCTAGTTTCCACTGACATAGAAAACAAATCAGCATGGAAGCCGTGTTTTAAAGTTGAAGGTGTACAGTTACCAACCGGTTATTTTATTGGAGCATCAGCTACAACTGGTGATCTATCTGATAATCATGATATTATATCAGTAAGACTTTTTGACCTCGATTCACCTGATGATGTAAGTATAAAGAAAATATTTATCCTTATTGAAAAATACAAAAGTAAACGTAAACCTTTTGACAGCGTCAGATACAAAAATGCCACGTTTAATTAACTGCTACTACTAAAAAATTGTAAAAATGTATTTTTGCGGATTTATGTTTTATACAGTGTGTCCGGAAAAACCGTTCAAATAATTCTAGGGGTGATTCGTTTAATTATGAAGAAAAGTTCATATCAACATAGGTCCGCAAATGCGTCATAAGGTCGCTATGGCGATTTGAAGATGGCACCGGGATATAGGTTATATTTTATATTTCTGGAACCGTTTCAGATTGTCATCTGAGTTTTGATATATAAATTGCTTTTAATAGTAGGCACTTTTCAGTGTTTTTACTAAATTATTATTTTAATCAGGGTTGTGCCGCCAGGGAAGGCCTCGATTTAATTTATTCACATTTTTATTAAATGTCATATTTTTGCAGTTTTCTTTAGTAATTGTGATTCCGCGGTATAAATAACATAAAAAAGGTATTCCTGTTGAAAACTTGTCAGGCTAGGGTTTTCGAGAAAACACTCCTCAAAGAAAATAGTGCTTGCATGATCGCCCAAACAAAAGAGTATTCCGGCATTTTTTGAAAGGCGAGAACAATTTTTTTAAATTACACTGTTATTAACACAATTTTAATCAAATAAGCTTTATTTTTGAACCTTATGTTAAATTCGTTTATCGCAAAAATATGGCGTTTAATAAAAATGTGAACAAATTAAATCGAGGCCTTCCCTCTCGGTACGCCCCTGATTAAAATAATAATTAGTAAAAACACTGAAAAGTACCTACTATTTACATTACAACATCATATGCCAAAACTCAGATGACCATCTAAAACGGTTCCAGAGATATAAAATAGAACCTCTATATCCCGGTGCCATCTTTGAATCGCCATAGCAACCTTATGACGTATTTGCGGACCTATGATAGTACGAACTTTTCTTCATAATTTAACATGTAGAATCATCCCTACAATTATTCGAACGGTTTTTCCGGACACCCTGTATAATTTTAAATTAAATGACACAGAAGAAAATAAATGTTTTGTCATAAAAACTTTTATATGTTATGTCATTTCGTAAATTTAAGGGAATTAAAAACCGTGCTGAATAAAAAAGACACTCTTAACTCAAAACGATAAATCCAACCCTTTGCAAGAACGGTATAAAAATTTTAATGCACGTCCTAACACAAATTGTAACTTTATTTTAGTACCTGGTTTTAACTTAATAACAAAGTTTAGATTGATTTATCAATAATAGTAAAAGTCCCGTCTTTTTACACCTATGATTATTGCAAAAGTCGCAAGAAAGCACAAATCACCAAACGCATTTTTCTCAGAATATGAAAATCAAAACAATAACTGCACAAATGTCATTTGAATGGTACAAATTTTTAAAAAATACGGAACTTTCATTTTTATAAATAAATCAATGTATACTTAATTTGTTTAAGAGTTACTTAAGTGAAAGAAAACAGTACGTAAAAATAAATGATGTGAAGAGTGACCCGAGAGCTGTCACCTGTGGTGTACCGCAGGAAACAGTTCTTGGTTCACTTCCTAACCTAAATAATCTTTTAAAAACAAATTTGCTAGGTACAGTTATATTAGTTTTGCTAATGACACTGCCATCTTTTACACAGGAGACTCCTGGCTTAATGCCAAAAACAAGGCGGAGTTTAACTTGAGTGATATTTTTAATTGGTTTCAATGCAACCAACTTACACTGAATCAAGCAAAAACCAAATTTGTGCCTTTTGCATCATATATATCAATAATTTACCGGATTTTCGCTTTTTGAATGTAGGAGAGAACATATATATTTCGAAACCGGAAAGTATTAAATACTTGGGAATAATTGTGGAACAACACCTTCGATGGGATAAACAAATAAACCATATACTTTCAAAAACCAGATATCTTATTACTCGGTTTTTCCACCCAAAATATTATCTCAAACTATACTTCGCATTGGATCAATCACAATTCAATTATGGCATTTCTGGTTGGGGCAGTGTAAGGGATGTGAATAAACTAGAAGTAACACAAAAATGGATGTTTAAAATTATTTTTAACAGAAACAGGAAATTTTCTACTGATCAATTATTTTCTGAGGCGAAAGTATTTGATATCAGACCACTTTAATTTCTTAATATTTTGATGTTAGTGCATAAACAAAAAATTATACTACAAGGTGTTGCTCATGAAATAAACACTAGGTATAAAAAAAATGTATGATGGTTCCGATTAGCAGAAAGGAAATTGGGCACAAATCTATACATATCTTAGCACCAAAATTTTTTAAATTTTCTACCAAATAACCTTAAAGAAATGATTTTTTCAAAATTATTTAAAAATGAACTAAAAAAATGGCTCCTACAAGTAGATAGATATAAAATACGAATTATTAACTAAAATTTGAGATGTGTTAATTTAAAAGTAGATTATAATATTGCGACTCAAAATTCTGATTGTAACAAAATTACTCGATTTGTGACTTTTAACTCGAATATGACAATTTTACCCAAAATAGTGATTTTATCCAGATAGTGACACTACCCGGACAATACAAAACAGAGCTAACAAGCAACAAATGTTGCTTCTGCGCTTAAAATGTTTATTTAATTGTTTATACAAAAATTGTATTAATTTTTGGAAAAAAATAAACCATTATTTATAATGCTCATATACAGTTTTGATAAAACTTATTAAGAGAAGATACAACTAATATCACAAAAAAAAAAAAATTAAGAAAACTTGGAAATTTCAAACTTATATAATTTTTATAATGATCTAGTCAAAAAACAACTTAGATCAGTGAAACAAAAATTTTACAAAGAACAATTTCATAGTGGTAATTAAAAGAAAATTTGGGAAAATACAATTTTCCTTTTAACAGCAAAATCTAAAAGTGACAAATCTAATATCGATTATTTATTAATTAATAATAACAAAATTGAAAATCAACACATAATAAGTGAGAAAATTATTAATCACTTTATAAATATTGATGCAAAATTATCAAAGCAAATTCCATTTATGACTATACCAGAAGAAAAACAAAAGTTAAAATAAATATGCTTTTTGCAAATTCTGTGATACAGAGGTAGCAGCAATAGATCTTACCACAGAGAAATGTGCTCTGTTATCCTTAGATTTGTGCAAAGCTTTGTATACGGTAAACCATGATATATTGCTTAAAAAATTATTTAATATGGGAATTCGAGAAAAAATTCATTGTTGGTTTGCACTTTATTTAAAAGAAAGAAAGCAATTTGTTAACATTGGAAAAAGCATTAGTTCCTCAAAAATAATTACCTATGGAATACAACAAGGATCTATTTTGGGCCCAGTACTATTTATATATATATATATATATATATATATATATATATATATATATATATATATATAAATTATATATATATATATATATATATATATATATATATATATATAATAATAATAATATATTATATTATATATATATATATATAATATATATATATATATATATATATATATATATATATATATATATATATATATATATATTGTTTATGGTTTTCCAAAATTTTCTGGATTTTCTTGGGGATAAGGTCAGGCAATATATAAAAACAGTTGCTTACTAAGCAATTTTCGTTCAATTTATGTCAATTACGACGTTTCGGCCTGGAAGGCCGAAACGTCGGAAGAATTTTGAAAATACAAAAATTTTGAAAACAGAAACAAATACACAAAAAAGAAAATTCTTAGAAATGGTTTTCATTCAAAAAAATAAAAAGGCAATAAACACAAAGGCAGACACAAAGAATTTAAGTATGCATTATTGCAATCTCATTAATATTTAATTTTAAAAAAAAAAAATTACACAACAAGATAATCAGTATACAATAATATTTACATATAAAATTAAAAAAAACACTTTATTAAAATAAATTTTAATAAAATCTTACTGCCCCAAGATGACGACACACAAAAATAAAACAAACTTCTATATCATTATCTATATGCAAAGAACTCTACCTCACTGCTATTTTAAAATATATTTTACAGTTTTTACAGTTATTGATATTAAACACATATTTAATCTTTTGGTAAAATGGTAAGATGGTGCTAGTAGTTCTATAAACTATCAAAAAATAAATAATAATTAAAAAAAACATAAATGGTTGAAACGAAGACCGTTTATTGTGAATATAACTGTTTTAAATGTTAAGTGTTTGTTTGTCTTTTCAAGTATTAAATGTGCATTACACAACAACAAAAATTAGTGTTTTCGTAAGAAGCCCCTTAGTTTTAAGGTAAAATTAAATGTTAATATATTGTATAGGTAAAATTTCAATCAAAAAAATTTTTGTATTGCAGATTGATTTGTTCTTATAAAAAAAAATACATATTATATACCTGATGAAGGCCCTTCCAGGCCGAAACGTCGTAATTGACATAAATTGAACGAAAATTGCTTAGTAAGCAACTGTTTTTATATATTGCCTGACCTTATCCCCAAGAAAATCCAGAAAATTTTGGAAAACCATAAACAATATATCAAGGCAAAGGTCAAAGAAAATTAACAAATAAACTATATATATATATATATATATATATATATATATATATATATATATATATATATATATATATATATAAATATATATATATATATATATATATATATATATATATATATATATATATATATATATATATATATATATATATATATATATTTACTTTTCAATTTTAATAAGTAGTCCTACATGATAATCAGCAAACAACAAATACGAAATAAAATGCCTTATACAGGGTGTTACTTAATGTATGTCATAATTTGAAGGAGGCATTCCTGGTTCGATTTTAAGTCGAAAAGTTCATATAACGTAGGCCCTAAAATGCTTAGTTATTAAGATACAGGGTGTTAAAGTTTTAATTTGCTTTCGTTTTTCTAATTATTCTTTAACCAAATGACCTAGCGGTACAAAATTTGGGATCTGGGGTTTTCTGAGGAGAGAATTCAAATTCGTCCACGCTTGATGTTGCTCAGAGGGCGCCAGCTGGCCTTCCTCACTTTTTAGATGTCGTAACTTTTTAAGCTTAGAATATTGACCTGTTTAAAAAAATAAGTTACTATAAATCCATCTGCATCAAAAATGTATACTTTATTTAAGTGTCTAGGAGTACCGTTCTCGAGATAAACACACTTTAAGGATCCCACACTTTTTATGGAAACTGAATTTTGGCCAATTGTTTCAAACTTTGCATAGTGATAATTCTTAACACGATGATCAAAGGTCTTTCAGGGCACAAAGCCGAAAACGCCTCCAACCCCCTAAAATCACCCTCAAGGTCCCCAATTCCCCAGTGACTTTTGAGGGTGATTTTCGGGGGTTGAAAGCTTCGGTTTTGTGCCTAAAGACTTTGATCACCGTGTTAAGAACTACCACTATGCAAAGTTTGAAACAATTGGCCAAAATTCATTTTCCATAAAAATTGTGGGATCCTTTAAAGTGTGTTTATCTCGAGAAGGCACTCCTAGACACTTAAATAAAGTATACATTTTGATGCAGAAGATTTATAGTAACTTTTTTAATAAACAGGTCAATATTCTAAGCTTAAAAAAGTTAGACATCTAAAACAAGTGAGGAAGGCCTTAGCTCGACTCTAGACAACATCAAAAGCTGGACAATTTAAATTTCTCGCCTCAGAAAACCCCAGATCCCAAATTTTGTACCGCTAGTTATTTGGTTAAAGAATAATTAAGAAAAACAGAAAATTAAACTTTAAACCCTGTATCTTAATAACTAACATTTTAGAGTCACGTTTATATGAACTTTTCGACTTAAAATCGATAAATGCTCCTTCAAATATGACATACCATTAAGTAACACCCTGTATATCATTTAAATTAATTATTAATAAAAAATAAATAATTAAATTTTTTTTTGTTTAAATACCCATTAAATCAAATTTGGCTTATTTAGTTTGCCAAGGACGGACTAGCTCTGACACAATAAAAGAAATTTTTTTAACACCCTGTACGATAAAGGCTCAACAATATTATTTTTGAATAGCTTTAACCTTAAACGTAAAAAAAGGCATTCTTGAGTGACATCGATAAAATCAACTGTTTACGAGAAATAAAATATGTTTGGTATTTTTTTTTACATTATACAGGGTATTTTCTAATTGTACGTCAATATTTAAGGAGGCAATTTTTGGGTCAATTTTAAGAAGAAAACTTCATATGAACGTATGTTCTAAACATCATAACTTTTGAGATACAAGGTGGTAAAATTTAAAAAATAAATTATTTATTATTAATGTCTGTAAGGCCACTTTGGATATTTTAATGAAATTTGGCTTACATGTACTTTGTATCAAGAAGCATTTTTTAATGTACCACATTTTTTAGATTTTCACCAGTGGCGTTCGTACAGAATTTGAGCCGCCTAATTTAAAAACATGTAAATTTATTCATTCCTTGAGATTAAAAGAAAAAAATTAAAATATCATACTTAAGGTAGTTGTATTGCGACAGTCGTAGCAAAAAGTTTACGCTAGAGTATACAGTACAGTTGGTCTGCCGTCGCGCAGTAAAACGAAGCGTCACTGTGCCACCTAAATTACTCTACAGCTCATATAGTTTAACCGTTTAAGCTTAGGCTCGTCTTAAATTTGCCTATCGATTCCTTTTGGATTTTTGATTTGGGTTTTTATTTTCCAGAAATTTTTCTCCAAACCTTGATTCTTATGAAAAAAAAAAAACAGAATTTTCGGTGCAAAAATGATCAAGATTAGGTTTTGGCATATATTTTTATATAAAAATTGTTCAGAACCATTTAGACCAGGGCATTTTTAAAGCCAGCAGATATCGGTTTTCTGCATTGTGTTCAGAAAGCTCACAAGAAAAAAGTCTATATGGTGTGGTTATGCCATTTTTCGAAAAATGCATTCTGGTGCAATAAATTTTCACTTTTTGTTACTTTTCCCCTCAGAGCCACCCCCAAGCGCCGCCGGATACTTCTAATGCCAGAATGGAATTCAGCATCTCCGAATACCCTCGAGTAACGATTTTCGGCTGATTTTCATGGAGGTGCAATTTCCCCCCCAATCACCCCCCAAGGCACCTTCGCAGAGCCACCCCCGAGCGTCCCCGGGTAATTCTAATGCTAGAATTAAATTCGGCATCCCCAAAAACCCCTGAGTAACGAATTTCGACTAATTTTCTTGGACGCTGCAATTTCTCCCTCAATCACCCGCCGAGCACCCCGGGTAATTCTAATGCCAGAATTGAATTCGGCATCTCCGAAAATCCCCGATTAACGATTTTCTAGCGATTTTTCCAAGTTTCCAGTCGTTCTTATAATATTGCAAGTATTTATGCAATTGCAAAATGCATTTATTGCAGCAGAATGCATTTTTTGGAAACTGGCATAACCACACCATACAGACTTTTTCCTGGGAGCTTTCTGAACACAATGCAGAAAACCGCATCTTGATATCTGCTGACCTTAAAAATTTCCGATTTATTTCCTAACGTCCCTGCAGTAATTCAAGAAATCTTTTTTAGAATTTTTAAACACCTTTTCGGATCTCTGGAAAAATGGCCGAATAGAAAAATTTTATACTTTTTTTCTAGATTTCGGCAGACATGGTGTTTTAACATTTATTAAGGTAAAGATCTCAAAGACTTTTTAATCTGTAATTTTTTTTCCAAAGCTGACACATTTTTTGGTAAAATATTGGTCAATTATTTAGTGATAAATACCCGTTATGTCGAAAATGGTCTCTTATACAGAAGAACATTTTTGGCACAAATAATATTCAGTGCCGTTCAGGAATATGGGTGATTTTCTTCAAAATTTTTTCATAAGTCTCAAAATTTTTTCATTTGGACATTTTTCCAGAGGTCCGAAAATGTATCCAAAAATTCTGAAAAAGATTATTCGTATTTCTTAAATGATTCTGAACAATTTTTTTTTAAATCAACTTTTTTCTGCACGTTTTATGAGGACGTCCCTTTGTGCGTCGTTATTCGTAAGACCAAAAATTCTTGCTCTAACTGTACTATTTCCAGCCAATCCCCTATGACTAACGGCTCATTTGTAAAATCTGGCAACTATGTTTTTTAAAGACAATCAGTAATTTGTCTGGATGTGCTGCAAAATTATTTTTATAAGCGTAATAAACAAATAAATTATTTATTAATACGTTATTTAATTTTTAATTGTCAAAGGTTTAATAATTTTATTACTTTTGTTTAAACGTTTTAACATTAATTATGTTAAGTTTAAATAAAAAAATAATACTATGTAATAAAAAATAAACTTGTTCTTATGACTGTTATTTTTATGAAAAATATATGTATGTGTAATTTTTGATCAATAAAACATAAGGTACATTTAAGATTATCCCTAAATAATAATTCTTAACATTGAATTTTAAAAAATTAATACATATGTAATTAATGACGCCGACGTCCTTTAACAAAGTTCATTTTGTTTAATTTTTTGTCAATAAAAGTTATTAAACATTTGCTACACTTAAGATTATCCCTAAATAATAATTATTCTCAACATTGAATATTAAAAAATAATACATATGTTATAAATGACACCGACGTCCTTTAACAAAGTACATTTTCTTTATTTTATAAATTTTTAGCGGTCCTAAATCAGGGTTGCCACCCTAATTTTTATTTCAAATTCCCGACAAATCCAGATCCAAATAATTGTCCATAACACAAAAAAAATGTTATTTTTGATGTTAAAAGGAAAACCTTTCAAATTGGCAGCTTTGATTTCCAGAGTTGTTAACGATTTTTATGACAATTTGTAGAATTTTAAAATATTCTCTGGAACACTTGAAAGACCTGAATTCCCTGACAAATAAGTAAAGTACATTTTTAGTATGTCCCTGAATTAAATAGTTTTTCTAGATTTTTTTTTTGCATAAAAAACGTAATTTTATATTTTTATTATAATGTTGTTACAGCCAAAAACAAAAGAAGATCGATCTAATATATTGCCATCTGCAACATATTTTGAACCACCTAGAGATCATGTAGATGACCCGAAGCCATCGTCCCTATCGGGAGTTAAGATATTTTTGTTAATGCTTCTGGGATGTGTGACAGTGGTAGCATGCATTGTCATAGGAATAATGTTTTATCAAAAACAGCATGAAAAAAACCGAAAACGGTTTTACTAGTCCACGTTTGAATGACGCAACTTTTTTACTCTAATTCCTGATAAATTATTGTTAAAGTAAAAAAATAAATTTTATACAGAAATATGTTTTATCATTGTAAATACAACATTGCATTTTTTACAAGAAACAACTTTTAATTATGAAAAACTGTACTGGTTAAATACCTGAATTTCAATAAAAGGTAAATTAAACTTGAGAAGAGATTATTTTTTAACCTGTTAATTAAGTACAAGATCTATATTTGCATTAAAAATTGCTATTTTATATCAAAGGAAATTATCAACTTCTCTGGCAGAGATGAGTAGGGAGATTGCCGATGGCAAGGGAGCGAAGTGTACCAACGAATGCTGTCACCAGCTAGCGCCCTCGCACTGGACGAGAACGGGAGACGCACCAACGTTCTCGGGCGACCAGTTGTCGATTTTCTTGTTAATAAAAAAATATTTATTAACAATTTACATTTTAAGATTGCATAAAATTGTAATTTTATTAGAAATATTGATAAGAAATTAAAAAAAAGGGTTCCCGAGTGGGAACTGAAACTGCGGCCGCGGTTCTTTACTCTGTCCGTAGTTTTTACTTTGATCTATTACACATTTTTCAATTCAGTAAGGCTTTGACTTTTCTCATTAAACCATTGCCTGAATGTTCGTTCTCGCATTTCGGGCAAATTACCGGAATGTTCTATTCTTAAGTAAGGCTCTCTGTTTTAAAGAAAAAGGGTCTGAAAGTTTGTTCTCGCATTTCGGGAAAATTACCGGAATGTTCTATTCTTCATCAAGGCTTTGACTTTTCTCATTAAACCATTGCCTGAAAGTTCGTTCTCGCATTTCGGGCAAATTACCGGAATGTTCTATTCTTAAGTAAGGCTTTCTGTTTTAAGGAAAGAGGGCCTGAAAGTTTGTTCTCGCATTTCGGGAAAATTACCGGAATGTTCTATTACACATTTTTCAATTCAGTAAGGCTTTGACTTTTCTCATTAAACCATTGCCTGAATGTTCGTTCTCGCATTTCGGGCAAATTACCGGAATGTTCTATTCTTAAGTAAGGCTCTCTGTTTTAAAGAAAAAGGGTCTGAAAGTTTGTTCTCGCATTTCGGGAAAATTAGCGGAATGTTCTATTCTTCAGTAAGGCTTTGACTTTTCTCATTAAACCATTGCCTGAAAGTTCGTTCTCGCATTTCGGGCAAATTACCGGAATGTTCTATTCTTAAGTAAGGCTTTCTGTTTTAAGGAAAGAGGGCCTGAAAGTTTGTTCTCGCATTTCGGGAAAATTACCGGAATGTTCTATTCTTCAAAAAGGCTTGACTTTTCTCATTAAACCATTGCCTGAAAGTTTGTTCTCGCATTTTAGGAAAATGACCGGAATCTTCTATTAGGTATGACTTCTCGTTTCAAAGAAAGAAGGTCTGAAAGTTTGTTCTTGTATTTTCGGCGGAATTACGGAAATATTCTATTAAATTCCTCGATGAGAATAAAACATTCTCATGATAGTATGAATAACTACTTTTTTTCTGTAACCAAATAAATTTATAAGTTGTTCAAGTGGAAGTGTTGTAAGAAAAGCCGAGCAGTGAATTAAAAGGAAAGTGAATGGTAGTTTTTCCGGAGATTGGCAGATAGTAAAGGTAATATTTAACCTTGTTGATGACAGAGCTGTCAAAGTACTCTTAAATAGTACTTCAAGTACAAGTACCAAGTTTTTGATTTTTTAAAAATTACTTCAAGTACAAGTACCAAGTATTCATTAAAATGTACTTGCATTTTCAAGTAAATTGAAAAAGTACTTGAAGTAAACCAAAGTACTTGAAGTAAAAAAAAGTACTTGAAGTACACCAAAGTACTTGAAGTAATCCAAAGTACTTGAAGTACATAAAAGTACTTGAAGTAATTAAAAGTACTTGAAGTAAAACAAATTATATTTGAGTAGTATTTTTTGTAAGGAAGTTAGAGGGTTTACTCCTCAAAACGGGGTGTTCCAACAACTCCTAAAAGCTTTAAAGACTGAGCGCTACGTCATTGGAAAGTAGACCAGTCGGTTAAAACTATAGTTAGGAAAACAAGTAGGGTTGCTAAGTGTCCCATTTTAAGTCGGGATCGGATGCATGATGTCAAAAATAATGTTAAATTTCGTATGTAAATTTAGGGCAACAGGCCTACAATGCCGTACTCGGGTGAGCGCTTGGGCCTTAAACTATTATAGGAAATATTGGTTTTCCCCAAAATGGGTTTTTCCTTTTGGTTGCCAACGGGTTGGCGTTGGCACCCGTTGGCATCCGATACATCTGTCAAAAGCGAGTCATTTCATATGGGTGCCTACAGCAGGTTGGCACCCAAAACCTATACTTGGGAAATATTTTAATTTCCCATTAACACAAAATCAAGTCAGAACAACCTAACTTCAATTTTGATGTCGTTTCCATTTTATTAGTGGAAATTTTGTTTAAGTTGCCTATTAAAATACAGGGGTTTTCGTTCGAATGAAGGTAATAAGTTATAATATTCACAAAATGTTTGCGTATTATTATATTTTTGGTTTTTTTATAAATATAAAATATCTTTTAATTCAGGAATAATAGGGGTAATATGAATAAGGTTTCAAAGTAAAAGATACAAATTTATAATTTTTAAATAAAACAACTAATTTTTTACTTCTACTATTAGGTATTTCTTCTTTGTTTTCACCAGACCAGAGCACTTATAATTTTCACGTTGATACAAGACAGATTTAAAGAACAAAAAGTCTAATTCTCAGTAATAGTTACACTTGTCTTGCTGTTGGATAAAATTTAAATGAGCGCTGTAATGCAATACAATAGAAACAGCAGCGGTTGCGCGTATTTCTTGTTTTAACTTGTTTGTACGATTATCCAATGCGTGTAAATTCGAGTACTTGGTTGATTTTTTACTTGAAGTACTTTTTATTTAGTTGAAGTATTGTTTTTACTTCAAGGACTTTTTATTTACTTGAAGTACTTTCTTTACTTAAAGTACTTTTTTTACTTGAAGTACTTTTTTTTACTTCAAGTACATCGTAATACTTCAAGTACTAAAATAAATACTTCAAGTAATTTACTTGGTCAAATCAAGTAAAAATCCAAGTATCTTCATAAAAACCAATCAAGTACAAGTACCTCCTAATAAAAAGTACTTGAAGTAAAATACTTAAAGTACAAAAAAGTACTTCAAGTAAAATTTTACTTGAAGTACTTCAAGTTTTGATAGCTCTGGTTGATGAGATAGTGAGTCAAAAATTAATACCGGGTATCCTAAAAAATGATAAATGACTTCTTAATTTAATTTTAACTTTTCTAACTGTATAGTGATAAAAAACATTTTAAATTGTGCCATAACGTAAATAAATTCTCGTTTCATAGATTCCGTAAGACATTTCGAATTTAAAAGAGGCAAATTTTTGCCAAATTTTCTAAATAAAATTTGTAACTTTCTTTAAATATTTTTTGTAGTAGTAAGTTTTAAAGGCATTGTAAATAAACTTTGTATATTTTATTTAATTCGTAGTGTCTTTTTTAGTAATCGTCAATACACAAAGCATTCAAGCCTTAATTCGCATCTACTGGGTTTCCGTTCAAATTTAACCGGTAACAGAGAGTATCGGTAACTACTTGTGTGTTCTGCAGGGTATTTAATTAAGGGTGGACAGGGGGCATATTTCAAAAACCAATAGCCGTAGGACATTAGAAAAAAAAATCCTTTTAAGAAAGTCGACCAAAAGAAATTGCCAAAAATTATTTTCAGCTTTCTAACTATACTTCTAGAGGGCTTAATAGCTATGGTCCTGTATAAAAATGCATTCTTCTTGAAACTAGCCCACTAGAAGTTAGAAAAAAATATTACCGCAATAATGCTACTAAAATTCTGCATAATTAATAACTTTTTATCGTAGGGCCAAAAATATATATACTCCTAGATTAATTACCCCATATAACTCCTTAACGGCCTGGGTTCGAAGTACCGATATCAGAGATGAGTAGGGAGATTGCCGATCGCAATGGAGCAAAATGTATAAGCGAATGCTGCCGTGAGCTAACGCCCTCCCACTGGTCAAGGTGGTCAAGCGCCGAACTAGACGCACTTTCTCCCCTCTCCGCTTGCTAAAGTATAGTACGTCTACATTAATGTGAGAATAGGGTTAAATAAATTTAATTTTGTAATTATATTTACTTTTATGTGTTTTTGTCGCTGATCACGATTTTGGGGTCAGATTCGGGCCGCGACCAATACGTTAAATAGAAAAGGTGAGAATAAAGTTAAATTAATTTAATTTTGTAATTTTATTTATTTTTATGTGTTTTTGTCGCTGATCACGATTTTGGGGTGAAATTCAGGCCGCGACCAATACGTTAAATAAAAAAGGTGAGAATAGGGTCAAATAAATTTAATTTTGTAATTATATTTATTTTTATGTGTTTTTGTCGTTGATCACGATTTTCGGGTGAGACTCGGGCTGCGACCAATACGTTAAATAAAAAAGGTGAGAATAGAGTTAAATAAATTTAATTTTGTAATTATATTTATTTTTATGTGTTTTTGTCGTTGATCACGATTTTGGGGTGAGATTCGGGCCGCGACCAATACGTTAAACAAAAAAGGTGAGAATAGAGTTAAATAAATTTAATTTTGTAATTATATTTATTTTTATGTGTTTTTGTCGTTGATCACGATTTTGGGTGAGATTCGGGCCGCGACCAATACGTTAAACAAAAAAGGTGAGAATAGAGTTAAATAAATTTAATTTTGTAATTATATTTATTTTTATGTGTTTTGTCGTTGATCACGATTTTGGGGTGAGATTCGGGCCGCGACCAATACCTTAAACAAAAAGGTGAGAATAGAGTTAAATAAATTTAATTTTATAATTATATTTATTTTTATGTGTTTTTGTCGTTGATCACGATTTTGGGGTGAGATTCGGGCCGTGACCAATACGTTAAACAAAAAAGGTGAGAATGGAGTTAAATAAATTTAATTTTGTAATTATATTTATTTTTATGTGTTTTTGTCGTTGATCACGATTTTGGGGTGAGATTCGGGCCGCGACCAATACGTTAAAAAAAAAGGTGAGAATAGAGTTAAATAAATTTAATTTTGTAATTATATTTATTTTATGTGTTTTTGTCGTTGATCACGATTTTGGGGTGAGATTCGGGCCGCGACCAATACGTTAAATAAAAAAGGTGAGAATAGAGTTAAATAAATTTAATTTTTAATTATATTTATTTTTATGTGTTTTTGTCGTTGATCACGATTTTGGGTAGATTCGGGCCGCGACCAATACGTTAAATAAAAAAGGTGAGAATAGAGTTAAATAAATTTAATTTTGTAATTATATTTATTTTTATGTGTTTTGTCGTTGATCACGATTTTGGGGTGAGATTCGGGCCGCGACCAATACGTTAAATAAAAAGGTGAGAATAGAGTTAAATATTTAATTTTGTAATTATATTTATTTTTATGTGTTTTTGTCGTTGATCACGATTTTGGGTGAGATTCGGGCCGCGACCAATACGTTAAATAAAAAAGGTGAGAATAGAGTTAAATAAATTTAATTTTGTAATTATATTTATTTTTATGTGTTTTTGTCGTTGATCACGATTTTGGGTGAGATTCGGGCCGCGACCAATACGTTAAATAAAAAAGGTGAGAATAGAGTTAAATAAATTTAATTTTGTAATTATATTTATTTTTAAACACATTTAATTTGGTAATTTTATTTATTTTTATGTGTTTTTGTCGTTGATCATGAGATTCGGGCCGCGACTAATACCTTAAATGCAAAATGTTGGAATAGGGTTAAACGAATTTAATTTTGTAATTTTATTTATTGTTACGTGTTTTTCTTCTGATTTCGATTTTGGGGTGAGATTTAGGCTACAACCAATGTGTTTAATTATAAAAAAGTGGTAATTAATTTAATAAATAAAATTTTGGTATTTTATCTATTTTAATGTGATTTTCGTCGCTGATCACATTGTGTGGTATGTGTTGTAATTGTTTGCCATATAAGGTTTCTGACTCAAGTAGCATTCAGGAAAAGTTGTCGGTAAATGGAAACAATGTGATCCATTGTTTTTTAAAGTATATAGGGTTAGCATGGTTACCTCGTGGAAGATTGCATTTGACAGTGTTGCCAATGTGATGAAAAATATGGATACTTGGGAAATAACCTTTATTTTTTAAGATGATGATATATGCATAAAACGGTGGACAAAGCGCACAAGGCGAATGTATTTCTTGTTTGTTAGGCATTCCTTTGACAGTTAGAGCTATAGTTCAATATATGATAACCTTAAGAGTTCATTTCCTGATTTTAAATTAGCGACTGGTCTCGTGAATCAAGATTCTGTTGAGCATGTTCACTCGAAACTCCTAGGGTGGAGTGAGTTTAATCCTAACCCAACTTGTAGAATGTATCGTTTAAGCTTTAGGCATATTTTGTCAACTGATTTTATTGATTGCAGTAGAAGAGGTAATGTTATTCTGGAAGAAACGAACTCCCTACTCGCTTTGACAGAAAATACTCAACAATTTTTACCGGAATTAGATTTAAATAGGCCGCCCGAATGTAACCAGGAAAAGATAAAAGAGCTCGATGAGCTACTAGAAGCTGCCGAAATTATAAATATGTTCACTCCGGTTTATTATGATAAAATACCGGATTTAGCAAGTAAAAATTTCTTTGAGGCTAACGCCATTACTTTTTTTGCGGGTTATATTGCGAGAAAAACGTTAAAAAGCTGGATGTTTTAAATGCAAAATTATGTTTATTAAAGCTTTGGATGAATCCGAAGATTCTAATGAATTGTATATGCAATGTAGAAAGTATTTGCATTCAGATGATTCACTTACGAAAGTAGCATATCTGACTCGACCTACAGATTTTTTTTAATCTTAATTTTCAATTAGAGACTTTCAATAATCATTGTGCAGATATTAGGCATTGCAGAAAATTATTATTAAATTTAACAGAAATTATAGAATCAAAAACCAATGATGAATTTCCAAATTGGTTTAACAAGAGTCACATATATTACGATCATAGGTTATTTGCTTTAAAATTTATGTTAAAAGTAAAAATTTATGAAAAAGCCCGTGATCATAATAACGCGAGGAGAAACCACAATAAAGGTTCTGTAGCGTTAAAAAATAAAATAATGAAAAATAAATTAAAATTTTCCTTTACTGAAAATATTTATTTTAAATCGTATATTGTTTGTTGAAAATTTGTTAATAATAAAGAGTCCCTTCCCATTGATTTATTTATTAAATAATATTATAAACATTTATATTTATCGACCAGGGCCGGATTTAACTTTTTGTTATCCATAGGCTAATTTATTTTTGCCGCCCTATTATGTCAATATTTTGTGAATATCAGAACGAAAATTTAGCTTTAAAAATGTAAACTACACTAGTAATTCTGAAAAAATTAATAAAAAAATACCAAAAGTAAAACATACAAAAAATTAAATAACAATTCTTTAAAACAAACAAATTTTATAATATCACAAAAAAAACATTAAAATGTTAAAACAAATAAGTCTTGTCTACGTATATTAAATTATAGGTAAAACCCTATACTAACATTTATCTTCGAACCTTTTTTTTCTGCAAAATCATTAATTATATCATTACAATTAATGCTATTTGTTACGTCTGGTTCAATATATAATATTGCTAAAGCTTCTAATCGTTCTTGTTCTATAATTGATCATAAATAGGTTTTAATGCGTTTCAAACAGAAAAAAACTTCGTTCAGCAGAACCCGGTTAACAAATACACAGTATAAATATAATGTCAATATTTGAATATATACTTGAGTCCATTTTGGAAAACCACTTATATAATAATTCAAAATGGAGCATTAAGTGTCTTTTTTTAATATAATACATACTCAACGAATTGTCATGCTTTACCTTGAAAGTTATTTTCAAGATCGTTTGGATAGCTTTCCTATAGAAAAAGAACAGTTCTTCTTAATTCATCAGAAATTATAGCTTTTTTTAATAAATTTACGATTACGTTTTTTTTTTAATTCCTAAATTTGCCGCCCTAGGCTTCAGCCTACTCAGCCTTTGCGTAAATC
Organism: Listronotus oregonensis; assembly: GCA_019359885.1. NCBI lineage: Eukaryota > Metazoa > Arthropoda > Insecta > Coleoptera > Curculionidae > Listronotus > Listronotus oregonensis. Next base: position 135,461 of record JAHBCN010000958.1, read on the forward strand.
CACCCCTGTTATCGACAGTCAAATTTATGACAGATGTTTAAGCATTGCGTGTTCAGTTTAATTTATATGTTACTTACTTTTCTAAATTTATGTAACTGTTATTAATTTTTTGATTACAAAAAAAAATGAGTATAATTACTGGTCTCAAATTCGCGTTTTATTCTTAAACTATAAATGTTTGTATGTAAATAATAATTTTAAAATTAATTTTATTACTTTTTTTGTTTAAATAAAAAACAAGTAAAAAAAATATTTGCTGTTGGTGGGATTCGAACTCAAAAGCAGCCGGGGGCAGATGTTGGCTCCTTGGTAAATATACTTCGTTTCACGAAGGTTTGTACTTTCGTCATCAATTTCCTTACCTTTTTTAACAAATTAAAAAGGTCAAAAACAGACTGAAACAAATTAATGACGTCAAAAAGGTTGGTCGTTTCTTAAAATCAAAATGGCTGCCGTTCAGCAGCTGATTTTTAAAGCTACAATAATAATATCCTAAAATATGGGTTATAAAATTATGTCATTTTTCAAACTTGTCAAAAAAATTGTTTTGTCAAAAGTAGGATCAGATTTTATTTTTATTTTCGTATTTTTATTGTGTAAAATGCCTCGACGGTATTCAGAAGGTGAACAAAATATGATTTTAAACCTTATTGACTATTTAACACAGGAGAGAGATGCAGGAATTAACCTGTTACTACTTACTGCAGTTTTAGAGGAAAGTAGATTTGTTTATTCTTGTGGTTTGTTATTGGTGTACATATTAAAATGTAAATTATGACTATATTTCTTTGAAAACGTTTGTTGCTAGCAAGGTATAAGATAGCACGGTACAAGAATATTATAAAAAATAAACCAATTTATAGACCGTCTTTTTAGCCCGAAAATCGGAAAGAGTTTAAAATAACTGCAAATCGTTATATCGCAGGTATTTCTTTCTGGTTTTTATAAGGCTTAATTAACACTGTTGGCTTTAAAAATTAAATCTTGCTAAAAATGTTGTATTCGGATAATTACTTGTTCCATTATGCCGATTAAAACACCAATTTTCTAAAAATCGGGGTTTCGATGGTCTTTCATCATGAGAAACACAAAAAAAACAAAATTGAGACAAGAATAACGTTAAGTCTAGATATTTTTAGGCTGAGATAAAGAGAATCTTGAATCCGCCGATAACTCTGGTCCAATCGAATTTTTGATTTAAGCTTAGCTTTACCTTAAGAAAATTAAAAATTTTATTGGTGCAATCGGATCATGATGAATTAAAATTTTTATTAGAAAACCATTCTGAACGTGCTCTAAAGAACGCATTTAAACGTACTTGCATCAATATTGCCTAACTTTAATTAAAAATGTGAACAGCATTGAATTTATATGAATTAGCTACGACAACCCTTTTTTCCAAGTAATGACGTCATTGATGACGAAAGTACAAACCTTCGTGAAACGAAGTATATATAGTTGTTCAGATTTGGCAGTAATATGCCCACCGGTAGCGACCTTACAAGCATAATGAGTGAGTTAGTTATTACTTGGTAGCTTGAAATATTGAGTTTAGATGAGTTTTTGTTTGTTTGTTATAGTGAATTGCCCAGAAAAAAGATTATTAAAAAACCTGGTTGATGAAAGCTGCCGCGCTAACCCGCTCGACCACTGGTTGCTTTACGTGCGGATAAATAAAATTTACATATGTTCATCCATTGGGATCGAACTTAAACGCCAACGAAACGTTTAATCATTGCGTATTCGGTTTAATTCATTTAGTAAATATTTTTTCTGTATTATATTAATTAATTTTAAAATTATTTATAAAAAACAGGGCAAATCTAGGATAAAAATCGAATAAAAAATCCCCTTTCATGTTAATAAAAAAATATTTATTAACAATTTATAATACATTTTACGATTGCATACAAATGTAATTTTATTGAAAATATTGATAAAACAAATTTCGGTACGGTGGTTTCGTTCATGTAGACGCACTTTAGCAGGCCAAGAGGGGAGAAAGTGCGTCTAGTTCGGGAGTTGGCCATGCCGGGGCGCTCTTTTTTCCGGCGCGTTTTCATAACACGGCATCGGCAATCTCCCTACTCATCTCTGCCGATATCAGACGACGTTGGTGTAGAATTTCGTACTTAGACACATGAACGCTGCAAGCGCTAAAACCGCTATTCCGAAGCTTAGGAATCTACTTACTTTAAACAGAGATTACGTTCGCCCCTTAGTACTAAAAATGACCGTAAGATGGTGCAGACAGATTTAACAGGGACGTTTCATAATGATGGCGCAGTACAGTACATTTTTGGCAATACCCTTCAAGCAAATACCCGCCAGAGCCAGCCTTGCTTTGCGGTAGAGAAAGACGTTGTCGGCACAACATAAATAATGTACTAATATGCTATTTATTTATTCTTGTAAAAGGGTGTGTTAAATATATATATATATATATATATATATATATATATATATATATATATATATATATATATATATATATATATATATATATATATATATATATATATATATATATATATATATATATATATATATATATATATATATATATATATATATATATATATATATATATATATATATATATATATTTAACTATCGTGGCATAACTTTGCTATCTATAATGCCAAAGATCTTTGAAGCGATCATAACTGATGAGTTATTTGCAACTTTGAGGCATTTAATAGCCATTGAGCAACATGGTTTTTATAAGTGGCGATCGACGACTACAAATCTTGCTGTCTTTCAGGACTACCTCATCAACAACATCGAAAAAGGTTCTCAGGTGGACGTAATTTATACAGACTTAGAAAAGGCTTTTGATAGTGTGTGTCACGGTATTTTACTGAAGAAACTTGAGGCCTTTGGAGTTCATGGGCCGTACTTGTTATGGATTTCCTCCTATTTAAGCAACCGTCTCCAGCGGGTTAAATTGGGTGGTGCAGTATCAAGCCAAATCAGAATCACGTCGGGTGTGCCACAAGGTTCTCATTTAGGACCAGTTTTATTTTTAATTTTTATTAATGATGTTGTATCAACGTTCAAGAAGTGCAAATGTTTACTATATGCGGACGATCTTAAATTTTACACGGAAGACTGCCTGCTTATGCAAAAAGACTTAGTAAATCTTGTTTTGTGGTGTAGTAACTTTTTAATTTAAACACTCATAAATGTAAGGTTATGAGGTTTTTCAGATGTCAGAATCCGATTGAATTTGATTATTCGATAGAAAGTACGGTACTAGAAACAGTCAAAACTTTTAACGATTTGGGAGTACTATTTGATACGGAAGTAACTTTTAATAAACAATTACGTTATTAAACGGCATTTA
>JAHBCN010000959.1:0-50000 GCA_019359885.1 Listronotus oregonensis
ATGTATCATACAATGTGTTCCTGTTATATTAACGCACCTAACATTGAAGGAGCACCATTTGTGCATACACCAACAAGTTTGTCCCATGGAATATTTTTTTTTTAAAAAAAGGAAAAGCATTCATAACATCAGCGGCTTTTGAAGTCGTTTTCAGTTTTTTTGAGAATAGGATCTTTTCCGTTATAACACCACTATAAATAAATCTCACATATACAAGTAGCTGGGAACATTGTGCAACATCGGTGTTTTTTGTCAATGAATTGCATAAAAGGGGGATTTTCGGACAGCTTTTACCGTTTAAAGTCTGATATCTCCTGCCATTTCATGAATACGACGTTTAACTGTGTTACCCAAAAGGGGAAAATTTTGGGGAAAAAGGTTTGTTTTGCTTCCGGAATCAAGAACAAGCTTTTAAGAGGCAAGGTTAAATGAGCGTTTTACCAATAGTATGAGGCTTCTTATCTCTTGCGATAAGCAGCGCTGTTCAAAAAGGCTTCCTTTTTTTTGAGAAAATTCACCAGTATTGTCCAACTTTATGCTTTTTAAAATTTTTTAACTTTGCTTCAAAAACTCTTTGGGTTTTTTTCTTTCATTGCACCATGTTTTCTAGGTAAGTGTGGTTGAAGACGTGTTAGTCTCAGCGTCTTTAAGAACCTCATAACATAGAAACATAGTTGACAATCAATCTTGTTTTTAACCATAACTGTAAACCCGTACTTGATGTACTCTTCCATGTACTTTCTCTTCTTAGCCTTATTGGAGATGTCAATGATCTTATAGCCCTTGAAATTACCTTTAAAATGGTTTTTGGACACCGATAACATAAAATTAACGGAGTTATTGAAAAAACCAATCGCATTTTTTGTTCCAACACTTGGTGCACTAGATGAACTGAACATATTAAGAGGGTACTTACAAATCCAGATATGGCTTGGTAATAAACAAATTCGTCCAGGTGATTGGGGATTGGTTAATATTAAAGGATTTTAACAGATAATTAAAAATGCAAATCCACCTGCACCAGATGAACTACTTAAAATGATATTTTGCAACTGCAAAAAAAGCTGCGGTGCCTCTTGCGGTTGCCGAAGAATTTGACTATTTTGTAATGCAACATGTGGAACATGCAGCGGTGACAAATGTCAGAATTGCCCTCCCATTGATCATTCAGAAGAAGATTGATTCTGATATTGAAAAAAAAAAAACTTTTGTTTATTTATATATTCTAATCAATTCAATCTATTAAAGCTATCAAAAATATGTTTTTTATTAATTTTATGATAGAGGGTAGTTTTTGTGGGTCGAAATTTGACAATAAATAAATATTTTTTTTATATAATCAGACAATAAGGTTTTTAGTCATAAATATATTATGGAAATAATTAAAGTTGCTTACATTTTTTTATTGATTCCAAGTGGCTTCAAGGGTTAAAATGTTAGAATAAATACATTTATTAATTTTATTTTTTATATTCAGTAAAAACGATTTTAATGCACAAATGAAACGATTAAACCTTCTTAATTTTTTTTTCATTGATCTCAAGATAATGGTTGGTTTTTAAGGGTTGAAAAATTGCAGTAAATCGATAGATTATATCATAAGCAGCATATTTTTTTAATGATTTTTCGACTTAAGGGATGGTCTCTGAGGGGTTTAAAAATTGATGGAAATTAAAAATAATGCTTCAATATGTTACAAAATATATATTCTACTTAACTAAATAAAATTTTCACCGATTGAATGCTTCATTTGCATTTCTTGTAATTTTTTGAAAAGGGATGGGTTCACCCCTAAATGCAGAAACGCAAGCTGAGCAATGTCACTTTTTAAGTTAAGGGCAAAATAAACTTGATTTCAAATTTTCATAAAAATCGATATAAGTTTAAGGAATTCGGAGGTTATAGCCTATTTTTACCCTCAGTGACTGTACTAATTAAAAGATGCATATTCCAAATTTAATTTCTTTATTTTAAAAATAAAAATGTTCCTTGAGAAACACCCGGTACACTAACATACTAGTCAACAATACTTACACAGGTATACTTCATAAGAAGGGGGAAAGGGATTGTTGTATAAAAAATATTTTGAGTCACTAAAAACCGGATTACTAGAGAAATAATATAGATTTCTGCTGCTGATTTTTATCTCTTCTCAACCTGTTTGCAGTTAAATCCAGCAAACCTTCTTTGTCCACGACTGTTTCTACCTTAACTAGACCAATTATAACATTTGCACTTGCAGCTTTAGGTATAATTACGTTCATTATTCGCTCCTAGCAGTGATTATTAATAATAGATGTTTAGAATTTTCTTTAACAGTAAGGAATTTCTTATAATAAATTATTTTATTTTTGTCTTAGTATTCAGTACAATAAAAAGCCAGACGTGTAATTAAATAAAGAAATAAATAAACAGTCAATCAAAAGTCCTGTAAGAAATTTATTTAGAAAAAAAAAACATTTACCTCTTACACTATTATTATCTGATGTCAATATTTGACGGACTTATTAAAATATCTAAGAAGTTAGAAGCTACCTAAATTTTAATATGCAGAACTGATAAATACGTTTTTTAATTTTTATTCAATTTATATATTATTATTTTGTATTTGAAATGCACAATGTTAATTTGGTAAATTATTAGTTTATAATAATATAGCAGTATATGCTGTCTCCACTCCATGAGTCTGTATGCTACTTATGTCACATTATACTAAGGGCATTATAAACTTTTGACGTTTATTGCGGAGTAATTTTCGATACTTAAACTATAAGGGGACAATAATAATTACACACTCAGTATAAATAAGCGAATCCCCAACTCGCATAACTTACAATTATGACCTCCAGCCCCGAAGTCTCGACCTCGCGAAATCTATCTCCGTACGGTCGTTTAATTTATATTAAATTTTTGCTGAGTTTTATTCTAAATAGTGTTAAAACACACAAATTAGATCTATGCTGATTTCAATTATTTAAACATTGTTAAAAGTTCATACTGATTTTGTAATCCTTTTTTAATTACTTTTTAAACATTGCCAAAACTTAATACACATACTCAAAATCACTTTACTGCGTGCATTTTATTTATTGTTTACAATAACTATGTTTTAAGTTGAAATTTTTATTTTCTTTCTCAGGTGCTTTGTGGTTCAATATTACTAAATCCCGAAAAATACGTTTTTTAAAAGATTTATTTATTCGGTCTGTTTTAATTGAATATGGGTTCCCTTAGTACCAAAACTACTTTTATTTAAGTAGTTAATTTAAGTTACGTGGTTTTGCTTTAAATAAATATTTTACAGATTTCTTTACATTACACTGTAATATATTTTTTAATTTTTAGGTGATAATATTGTTAATTATTGTTTTTATGCGAAAACAAGTAGATTTTTTGGCCGATCTTTTTAAAGAAACATCTAAATGTATAATGCATTTACCTGGTCTGTTCTTCCAACCATTATTGACTTTTATTATTTTGGTTATCTTTTTTATGTTTTGGATATTCGTAGTGGTAAGTAAATACATTATATAACACAACCTTTCGGCGTTAAAAAAATAGTTATTTATATCAACAAATAATATTATATTTATTGCACGCAGTCGAAATGAATAATATGCTGTGCAATAAACACTTTTTTATCGTGTTACATACTTTTTTGGACTGTTTTAAAATGCTAAAATCAAATTTTAAGGAGATACAGAGGAAAATAAAAAAATTGTCAATTACAGAATTACCCTATATTTTCTTAGTTAAAAAAGAGAAGAAAAATGTTTTTTTTTTACAAAAGTTTCTTTATAATAATTGCTAAATAGCAGTTTCAAGAATAAGTATGTGTGGTCACGTAAACAAGTTATCGGACCCAACCTCATTTTTTTTAAATAAAAACCCTGTATATTGTGTTTAATCTCGTATGAAATAGCTTACCGGTAAGGGAATACGACGCAGCTGCTGCAGGTTCGGGCCATGTTCAGCAGGCGGACGGTCAGGGGAAAATAATCCGAAACTTCGTAAAACATCGGTAATTAATATGTCAACGGGAAATTAATAAAGGTAAAATTAAGATTTTTAAATTTTTTTTGGATTGATCTAAAAATGTTATATTACAAAATATTATTTTACAATTACTGGTGATTTCCATTTTGTTTTGGAAGGCAGCCTTTATGGGCCACCGCCACTGATTAAGATTACAACATTATACACGTTAATACTGATTCTTCTGCCTTTTTAAATGGAATTTTTAAAATCTGCATTAGACCTATCTTACTCTTCCGAAACTGTAATGTGGCTTACTAGTATCGCATTTGTAAAAATATTTCTATTGTTGTAAACATTTTGCTAGTCATGATAAGAAAAAGAAAAAAAATACAATTACTTACAACTTTACTATCCCCTTTTTATGTATTTTTATATTTCTGGCTATTTGTAATCACTTAGAACCATACTCTCAGATAAAGAGATGTAATTAAAATGTTAAACAATTAATATTGTTAAAATGCTTTCTTAAGCACATTTTACTTTTATATTAATTTTTCTTTTTAATAAATTACACAGTGGTGTGTGCTGGGTGTCGGACTAAGATTTTCTTTTTCCGCTGAACACGAATCTGAAGTAATAATTGGGGGTCAAACAGCAAAAAAATGAGAAAACCCAACAAACCGATACGGTACATTTACCGGTAGAAACCTGCTATCACGGAATGTTTGGACTACGACTGTATAAATTATAAGAGATACAAAAAAACATAAAACAAAAAATAGAGCTTTCCAAATTGTCTATATAAAAAAATTTTATAAAATTTTTTTATAAGATAAATAATAAAGGAGATATAAACAACATTGTAATTTTGACAAAAAATTTCAGTCCATAATATAATTTTTTTTAAAAAATGTGATTTTGCTTTTTTAATATAAATCATTTATTTTATTTATTTGATTCCCAAATCACTTCAAATTTACAAAAAAAAAAAAAAAAATAAAAAAAAAAACCTTAATCGTCAAAATTCGGTTTTTTATTTAAACTCGAAAAAATTGCATTTAGATAAAAATGTTATATAACTTAAATTAAAGGTCTTTAAAAAAAAAAAGTTTATATAAAGTTATAGAGTTTCGTATATTTTATAGTTGACGTTTTTAAAATTTATTTTTTTTTGTTTGACCCCCTTTTTACTTCAATTGTCTTTAGCGGAAAAAAAAATACCCCGAAAATCTTGGTCCGACACCCAGCACACACCCCTTTTTTTTTTGGAAAACCCGACCTGTGTTGTATATTAGAATTTTATAGCCTTGAAGACTTGCTATTTTTTAATTGGGTATATTCAGGTTTTTTGAAAACCTATAAATGATAGCATATATGCAGATAAGTCATATAGTAACCTCAAAAAAAAAAATTATAAAATTATATATATATATATATATATATATATATATATATATAAAATTTTTTTTTTTTTAATTATGAGGAAGTCAATATATCTTTGTTAATAGAAATAGATACCCAATTTTTATTCAGAATTGAATTAAGTGGGGGAAATTCTGCGATAACCAATATTTTAATTTAATGATTTTGGATGTTGCCATCTTTTACAATTTCAAATTTTGAAAAAACGCCTAAACGCCACCGAAAAAATAACTGATTTAAAAATTAAAATACTTTGTCATGTTTCTATAAAACATCCGGGTGAAGAATATTTGTAAAAGAAAACTGGTTTAACTTGCACAGGGTTTTTTACGGCGTCCCAAATTGCATTTTTTAAAGTAACATAACTTTATTTTTTAATGGAACACCCTATATTTTAATACGCCATGTTGTTAAGTATTTTATGATTATAAATTCTTAATTATGTTATGTTCCAAATAGGCCTTTTTTGCCACAAATTTCGATAACGGTAAAAATGCACAAATATCGTTGTTTTCTGTTTTTTTTTGATGGTAGGCCATGAATTTAACAAAGCGGCTATTATTTCACGTCAAAAGTATTTTTATTACTTTATATTTTTAATCTGTGATTCTTGCAGTAGTTAAACTGATTCTAAAAAAATTTTGAATATTATTTAATATATATATATATATATATATATATTTATATATATATAAATATATATATATATATATATATATATATATATATATATATATATATATATATATATATATATTTTTTTTTTTCAAGCAAAAACTGTCCTTTAGAATTTAAACTCCAAGAATTGGCGCCAAAACAAGCTGTCACTGCTGTCTGACGTCACAGCGCCTATAAACAGTAAAGCGTTATTCGTGTTTCTAATATATTGTCATTTTTAAGTGAGGTTTAATTTTATTATGGCATTATTTACGTGGCTATAGTCGAAAAATTTAAGTTGCTGTTAATATCAAGAAACATTCACAGCTGTTTAAATGAGTAATATGTAAATGTTTTGTGCCCCTTTGCACGAGCACATCTGTGAGTACAGCAAACTCGGGGGGGTTATGAGCGTAAAAAACGATGGTTTACAGCAGCAAGATGGATATGCCAAAATCAAAAAGTGAATTTTTCTGTTGTGAAGACCCCTTAATGTAAGTTAGAAATAGGGTTATAATTAACAAATACATAAATACCTACATGAATATATTTTTTCTAATTTGGTTTAAACATAGTATTGTAAAAAGATGTTTTATTTTTTTACCACATAAAATAAATACTTGCAATGCTGCTTTTGCACCTCTGATATCTGCTGAATTAAAACGTTCGTCATTTTTAATGTAATCTATCACCATAAACATATCCACAGAGGGTAAATTGTTTGTGGAAGCCTCGACTAATCCTTCGTTAGCCATAATGAATGAAAAACACTTTATTTAGCCACGCAAAATAAAAAAAAAATACTAGTTATGTCGAGATTTACTGCAGCACAACTGGAAACAGACAAAATCAATACGTAAACAATCTGTATTTATATGCGATGTGACGTCACGAGTCCTTTAGTAGTAGTAACTTCTCCGTTTTACCATGTTTTCATACCTAAAATATTCAGTACTGGCACTTTTATTCGGACTTGTGAGATTATAAAATTGACCTGTGGACTCGTCTCTAGGGATTTATGTGTTTTTTTGCTTTGTTTTAAATATATGGATAATATCCAATTATTATAATATATACTTCTTTGTCAAAATTTGTTTTACTTAGTAAAATAGGGTAATTTTATTTTCCACGATTGTTTTATTTGTGTTAAATTAGTGGTAGTAAATTATTTAAAAAATATTTAAAGTAAATAATTTTTATTACTATCTTTATTAATATTTTTATCATTATTTAGTTGTGCCTGGCTACAGCAAGTTATCCGGGAACCACTGTAATATCTGGTGCTCCAGTTGAAGGTCAGTCAACAATTCCATTTACAACACCCACTACAGACGCTAAGAAGATGGATTTATCATTGGTCGAAAAATTAAATAGTAAGCTTCTTTACTAATTTAGTTATAGGTAATATATTTTTTCTCTACAGGGTGATTCAGAACTAATCCCTAAAGATTAAAGTAGACATTAAAAATGCTACTAGGGGAACGATAAGACTGATAAAAAAATATGCAACCAATACAAAATTAATTGCTTTTGTAGTATTTTGTGCTTAAATTGCCCTTTTAAATAATGATGAAAACGCGAACACCGCACCGGCGCAAAAAGAAAAAAAAATCTTGTTGTTTGTTTTAGAATTTAAAGTTGTGGAATTTTTCGATGCCAGTTGGATAAAAGGAATGTGGTGGGTGTACTTTATTGGACTTATTTGGACTTCCGAATTTATTATGGCTTGCCAACAAATGGTGATAGCAGGCGCTGTGGCTCACTGGTTTTACAGACACAAATACAAAAGTAACGATCACGTTTGCTATTCAATTGGAAAGTTAATAAAATATCATTTAGGATCTGTAGCTTTGGGCTCCCTAATTATAACCATATTTAAAATTCCAAGATTGATACTGATGTATTTACATGAAAGGTAAACATTGTGTTATTATTATAACGTGTGCCTATGGCATTATGTTCTGTGCAAAACCATTAGTTAAGATTAGAAGGTTTTTGTATTACCGGATACGATACAAAAAAGCACAGTAAACTTACTTATTATTTGATAAAAAAATGGTAATAGTAATATAATTTATCGTTTTCATGTCAGAATTGTAGGTTAAAGGAGTTAATAGTGCTATTAAGATTTTAAAACAAAAAAAAACATGGGTTATATGGGTGAATGGTTAAGAACCCGAGTTCGAATTTAGATATTTCCCATCATTTTTAATTTTGTTTATAAAAATATTTATTATTATTTTTTAATTTAAAAGTTGTAGTATAAACAAATATCGGTAATTTTGGTCAGCATTAGTTAAAGCTTTTGACTTACTTAATCTAAGATCTTTACCAATAAAGAACCAGCAGAGGGTTCTAAGTCAACTCAGTTAACAGCTGCAAGGGTTACATGAAGGCTTTTGATTACCCAGAATAATAGAAGACGTCAGCTAAGAAAATATTTTAGGAAACTCCTCCTCAAAGGGGTAGAATGGGGAGTGAAAGTTTGTGTGGGACTTTGTCATTTCTAGCCTTAAAAGTATAAACATTGCTTTGTAGGCTTTTGATTACGATAAAAATAATATGTTTTAAAAATTTAGAATTACATCTTCTGGGGGGTTAAAATGGAATGAAAGTTTGTATAGAAAAATCGTCATTTTTGAAGTTAAAATATGGATGATGGCATAGGCGATTATACTCCCAAAAATAAAAAGTGGTAGTTGGAATCTTTATATCCTGAGGAATTAACAGGGAGGATGAAAGTTGTATGAGAAATTGGTACTCATTCACAAACGCCATTACTATTAAAATATAATATCAAATGAAATACGGTAAAATAATAAATGCTCAGTAAGCGTAATACGATGTGACGCAACGAAGGGCAGACGTCGTTCGTCGTTTTTTTTTAGAGAACGTGAAGTTTTTGTCTACTAACTACACAATTAGGTTTTCTTTTAATTTGTTTTGACTTGCCATCACAAAACTATTTAATTTGCTTGCTTTTTAACAAGTTTGCTTATTTAGTGTTTATACTTTTTTTAGATTTAGACGTAACAAGGAAAAAGGAAGTGAATGCGCTTCATGTGGACTAAAGTGTTGTATTTGTTGCTTCTATTGCCTTGAAAAATTTATTCGTTATTTAAATCATAATGCCTATACTGTGATAGCAATTGATGGATCCAACTTTTGTAAAGCTGCTGGAACGGTAAGTTTTTGTAGATGGGTACAGTTAAAAAAATATAACTATATACCAGGTGACCTGCCGGATATGTAGGAGCTGATAATTTTTTTAATTAAAAAGAAGGTAATATTTTCAAATTTTAAGTGGTCCTATTGCATGACTAAATTAATATCTATTATTGTTACACGGCACAACAAATAGGCGGATCAAAATAAAAAATCAACTATGTGCCGGCAGCATAAAAATTGTTTTATTTTATTTCTCAGTTTGGCTGTTTTGTGGTGGGATTATTCTAATTCATTAGAGATCGCTAAAATAAGCTAACGTTTATATTGCAATAGAACTTTTAAAAACCACCCACCATCACAGTAGTAGCGTCAATGAAGCATTTTAGTTGGAAGTCCTCAGAAACAGCCCCGATTTTGATCACTTTTATTAGTAATTTTGTTTTTCCATATTATTCAAAATCAGAAACCTTTTGGAGGTGGTAAATAAATATTTATAGTGTTTAAACAATATTTATGATATTTAAATGGAACATTTTTGTTTAAATCGCTGTAACTTTTAAATTTTCGTCATTTTTACACGGATCTTTCTTGTAGATAATTAAATTTCCTACAAAAATAGTTTTATAATAATTTATCGTATTTTTTATAGTTCCGAAGATATCGTGCACTTTAATTAAAATAAAATTTTAATGATGAGTTATTTATTAGTATTTTTAAAATATTGTATAAAATGTTAAAAATGTTCTGCTTTACTTACATATACAAAAAATATTAAATTTAATTTTTATTTATATTTTGCGTATCGGAGATTCCGTCTTCTTCAAGTGGTGCGTAGTTACCGCAGTCACTTTTACTGCAAACAATGCAAGCCGGTAAGCAATAAAGGGCACTTTTTCTGCAGCCACATGCTGAACCGCATCCTGTTTTGCATAAGCAAACTGTGATTTTTAAGACGTTTTTAGGAACTGCTGGTTGCGTCATTTTTACTGGTTTTAAATAATCGTCTATTTGCCAAGCCCATTCTTTAGGAGGAATTAGAAAATAAATTTTCTATCGCTGGTCTTGTAAGTAATCTCTTAGCACTTGATGATAAAAAAATGTCTTTTTTAAACTACTCAAAAAAGAATGCCTTACAACAAGTTTATTCAACAAAAACTATGTTAAATAAATAAGGAAACTGGCGAGTGCTGACCCATCGGGATACTGGAAGTCTCCTGGTGGGCCCTTGTAAGGTTGTTTCGAAAGGCCCCTTCTAAGCCTTAAAGCCTAGGATACGGTTAAATACAAAAAAAAAACAGTAAATTAAAATAATCAGCCCCGTCACTGGTTAACTGGACCTCACCTGACTTGACAACACCCACGCCTGATAATCCTTATTTGTTTTGTTTTTTTTTCATATATATTTTTTATTGATTTAAAGTTTGTTGTGTAATATTAAGATGTTCGTATTTAATGTCTAGTGGGCTTAAATAAATTTGTCGAAAAGTTTTCCTATTTGTCAATATTGTTCAGCGATGCGGCGATGTCTTATGGGCCCTGCAAGTGATGAATAGTTTCCCAGGCCCTAAAATTGCCCCAGCACGCGCCTTTATGGAAATACTAAAAAAGAACATCTTTTATTCATTCATGCATTCACTGGATGTGATACTACCTTCGCCCTTTATAATAAAGGTAAACATAATTTTATTAAAATTTGTAATAGTGTTTATATAATTATGTGCAGCAGCTGAAACTTTTATCGTTGAAAATCAAATGATGAAGTATTTTTAATTAAGGAGTAGGTTGTATACTCACAATATATGGTGCTAAAACTACCAAAAACTCGAATAAACTCCGATACAAACGTTTCATAGAATTAGCTTCAAAAGATAAAAGTGTAAAACTTCATTCACTACCTCCGACAGGGGACGCAGCAAAACAACGTATCAAAAGAGTCTACTTACAAGTCCAGCAATGGAAAATGTTGGCAATTTTATGTATTCATTGACGCTACTACACGCTACGAAAGCGTATACGGAGCCTAGGTACTCGGTATCGTTGTTAGATGCTTAACCCATTTTATCCCCTAGTTCAGTTAACGTTGACCAAGTAGATTTTCGACAATCTCTTTCGAGTCGGTGTTGGGCAGATCCGAACGATAAATCTAAATTGCATCTTTTATTTTGGCGACTGTTAATTTTTACTGCAACCTTGACATAAGCCCATTTTAGCGACCGCTAATAAATTAGTTGAATCGCACACAGAACTGTCAAACCGAAAAGTTAAATGAAATAGTATTTATTAAGATGCTGGCTCGTCTTTGATCACACTTACTTTACAATTATTAATGAGCAATAATTGTTAGTGTAATTGTTGAAGCAAATCAATGGTAATGATTGTATCTAGCAATAACAACAGATTGTCTTATCGATCAAATAAAAATAGGCTGTTCCTATTTTATTTTTCAAAATATTGCGTGTTGCATTAAGAGTTTATTTTCCAAATTTGTAAAATGTATCCACCACTGGCATCAAGCAAACTGTAAAATATCATCTGTTTTTCTTAATGACAGCATACTACGCTTTAATATGATCCAAGCTGTGTATCATGACCTACTGAAGCTTATTTGACTTCATTATTAAGGTACATGTCAAATGTAATACAAAGTTAAAAAGATAATTTTAAAACAAATTGGATTTATAAACATTTAATATATTTATTAGTTATACAAGTATCCACAGCAGATTTGGAAAAAAACAATATTTTTAACTTTGGAATTATTCCCTTGACATTTTTAGCATATTATGTTTCAATAAAATCCTTCTAGCTTATTCTAGACTTTGTAATTCTTTTCCATATTAATTTGAAGACAGGTAAAAGTAGATTCAGAGTTACCAAGTTACGTTCTTGTTGATTGTAAATTAAAAGGGTATTTTTAAAGCAGGAACTTTTACTAAAATTTTTGTAGTAACGTTTAGTTTTTCTTACTAATGCTGTATACGTTTATTTCTGCTCTGATTTTTTTTCGTGTGGGATTATAATTTGTTTCATATTTTTGCAACAAGAACTGAAAGAAATAAGTATTCTTTATCCCAGAGTTTTTGGTTAAATACATGTCAAGATAGTTATAACCAAATATTGCGAGACCGCGGTTTATACTGGTTATTTTGTTGAAATTGTTTTATATGAGAAATTTTTAAAACAAACAGTTAACATATATTTGTATTTAAATTAATATTTATTTAAGGCCTTTGAAGTGTTGACTTCTCACGCTCTACAAATCGCTACGATAAATAGCTTGGGTGACTTCATCCTGTTCTTAGGAAAGTGCTTTGTTACTGCTGTAACTGGCTGTGTCGGTTTAGCCATTTTTAGGAGAAATCCAGAATTAACATTTTATGCCGCCCCAACACTATTGGTGTGCATATTTGCTTTCTTCATAGCACATTGTGTCCTTTCACTCTACGAGGTAAGTAATCAATATCTCTTTTGTGTAGATACATGTGAACATGTGATTTATTCTGACTAACTAAATTCTCACCTAACAAGATCAAGATTAGTAATATTCTTGGTTAACATGTCATTATTTGTATAAACAAGTTTAAGGTAAACGTACAATTTTAACTAAGTAAATAACCCTAAATTTGGGAAAATTGTAAAGTGCAAACAAAAAATTAAATAGATCATTTAATGGCATTTTTGTGCTTAGTTGAACAGCTTAAATATGTATGCTGCTGTTATTTTTTTAACCAAATAATAAAGTAAAAAATAATACGTCATAGATCAAAATTAAACAATCTTTAAATCCAGTGCAAAACTAACCAAAATTTTTATTGATAATAGTTTTTGATATATGGTACAAGTAACTCTAAGAGCAGCTATTACTAATAAGAAACTTTTCTATTTTACAGATTTCAATAAAATTCATTTTTTACCCTAAATCTTTTAAGTTTTAGTAAAAAATTATTTAATACCAAAGTTGGTACATTAACAAAAACTGTATGAGTGGCAATTATTGCTTGCATTATGCATTTTGTAAACCCTCAACCTTAGATAAATCTATTTATACCGGGTGTCCGGAAATACCGTTTGAATAATTGTAAGGATGATTTTACATGTTAAATTATGAAGAAAAGTTCTAGTAGTAGTAGTATCAACATAGGTCCGCAAATGCGTCATAAGGTTGCTGGTGATTCAAAGATGGCACCGAGATATATTTTATATCTCTGGAACCGTTTTAGATGGTCATCTGAGTTTTGGCATATAAATTGCTTTTAATAGTATGCACTTTTCAGTGTTTTTACTAAATTATTATTTCAATTAGGGGCATACCGAGAGGGGAGGCCTCGATTTACTTTGTTCAAATTTTTATTAAACGTTACATTTCTGCGATAAACGAATTTAACATAAAATTTAAAAATAAAGTTTATTTGATTATAATTGTGTTAATAACAGTGTAATTTTAAAAAAATATCGGAATACTCTTTTGTTTGGGCAACCATGCATGCACTATTTTCTTTGAAGAGTGTTTTCCCGAATACAGCTAGCCTGACAAGTTTTCAACAGGAATACCTTTTTTATGTTATTAATACCGCGGAATTTCTAAAAATAACTGCAAAAATATGACGTTTAATAAAAATGTAAATAAATTAAATCGAGGCCTCGCCTCGGCACGCCCCTGGTTAAAAAAAATAATTTAGTAAAAAGGCTGAAAATTACCTACTATTAAAAGCAATTCATATGCCAAAACTCAGATGACTATCTGAAACGGTTCCAGAAATATAAAATAAAACCTATATTCCGGTGCCATCTTTGAATCGCCATAGCGACCTTATGACGCATTTGCGGACCTAGTTTGATATAAACTTTTTTTCACAATTTAACAAGTAGAATCACCCCTAAAATTATTTGAACGGTATTTCTGGACACCCTGTATATAAACTTTCTATGACCTGATATTTTACTTTTTGAACCAAAAACTACCATGTGAAATAGAGTCGAGCTTTTGTTATCTCAATTTTATTCCCCACCAGTGCCGGATTTAAGCATAAGTAACATAGGCAGTTGCCTATGGGCCACCACCACAAGGGGGCCGCCACCACACCACAAAAAAAATTAAATTAATTCGATAAAGGCTCAGTAGAAACAAACAATACTGAGTTTTGTTACAAATTGTTAAACGAAAAACGTATTTTTTTCTTTGAGCGGGAGAAGTTAACATTTAAAAATCTTCGAGATCAAGCAGCACTGACCAACCTATTCTTGTGCCGAAAAAAACGACAACAATTCGCTGGTCATGTCGAGTTGAAGCCACTTAAACACTCTTGCGGGGCTATAAAGGTTTTATAAATGCCCTCGAAGAAATTATTGGGGACGAAGAAGACACAGCTAAATCAAGGGCAACAGCTGTCGCATAATAGGATGGCAAAGTTAGAAACAGCCATATATATATAGTTTTTTGGGATGATATTTTGGGATATATAAACAAAGTCAGCGAAAGCCTATAAAATCCTAGGTTGGACTTGAATACTGCTGCAGCACTGCTTACTTCATTAAAATCAACAATTGAAAATAAAAGAGACAGTTTTAATTAATATGAAGTAAAAGCTTTCGAGCTAGTTGATTGCCGAAACTACGAAGAAGAAAAAAGGAGACAAAAAAACGTCGTAAAAAATAAACTCCAAAGTTCCATGGTCAAGGACAGATTAAATATTTTGGCTCTCCTTAGTTTAGAGAGTGATGTTTTGAGGGAAATAGATTTCGACGATATTATCGATACGTTTATTAATGTGAAAATCAGTCGAAAAATAATTTAGCCGTAGGTACCTCTAGTTTAATTTTAAATAAATTTTATGTTAGCCAAATTATTCAGTTGCTCTCTTTTTTAACTTGACCTTAATAGAAACTTTCAACAGTTAACCACAAACGATTTGAGGGCCTCCACCACTGATCTGCCTATGGGCCGCCGAAGTCAAAATCCGGCGCTATTCCCCACTCAAAAACAATAGCTTAATACAACTAATCATATTTACTTATGTTTGTTTCGGCACCGACACTAGTAGTGTGTGGTTGGACGCAACCGGTGCGGTGCCTCTGAAGAACCAACTATTTATAGGGGGAAGGGGGGAATCCAGCTTTTGTGACGTAATATTTATGGGGAGTCGCAAAGGCGGGTGACGCGGTGTAACGAAGGGGGAGAGGGGGTCAAAAATGGTGAAATTCAACGTAACGTAGCTTTTGAACGGCCCCCAAACAGTTATGCTGAAGCAGAAAAAAATCATATGGTTTAAATAGAAAACTATCTGTTGGAAAATTTTCGAAATAATAAACATTAGAGGGCAAAAACATTCTATTGTGTTGTGTGCCCACCGCACAAAAGCTGGCCAATAAGAGACACGCATGAAACATTTTTTTTTATATTACTATTACCTATAGTCAATTCAATTTTTTAAAATGTGTTTTACTACAAGTAAGAATACAACTCCGATCCATTTAAAAATTGATTTAAAATGTTCTATTCTTTAAATGAAACAACCTAATACACATGTGCCTCGAGGCAACGGGGGATAACATGGTGGCACGGATATTTCTTTTTTTTTTTTTTTTGTCCAATAACTGTATCTATTCCGATCCACTTGAAACTTTACTAAAAGAAGGTTTAAACTATATGGAAAAAAAGTGCCTCCTCTATCTGTGTGTTATATACCTAGCAGGACGCTTAATATTTCTCGATCTGCTATGCTACTATGTGTATAGCTCATCATTTAAATATTTCTATTATCGGCTTACATATTAGAATTAATAATTTATAAAGACAGTTACTCGTTTAAAATATTCTGAAGAAAATTTTTAATCCTCTTTTTAACATAAAAAAATTTAGTTTATTTAGTGTTAAAATTTTAAAACATTTCTTTTATTAAGCTATCTACTTTTTCAAGACTTACAATCTTTTTAATTCAAATTATTGCAATTACCAATTTATTTACTGCTCAAAATACAATCATATTAATATTTAAACATTAAATAAACGATGAGCTATACACATAGTAGCATAGAGATCGAGAAATGTTAAGCGTCCTGCCAGGTATATAACACCCACACAGAGAAGGCACTTTTTTTTCAACAAAATATAGTTTAAATTTTCTTTTAGTTAAAGTTTTAAGTGAATCGGAATGGGTATAAAAAAATTAAATAAAATATCCGTGCCACCATGTTATCCCCCATTGCCTCGAGGCAAATGTGTATTAGATTGTTTCATTCAATGAATAGACAATTTTGAATCAATTTTTAGATGGATCGGACTTGGTATACTTATTTGTACCAAAAAAATATTTTTTAAAAAATAAGCAACTTGAATGTACTCTCTGAGCTGCACGAGTACGGATTTGAATTGACTGTAGTTAATAGTAATATTTTAAAAAAATGTTTTACGCGTATCTCTTATTGGACAGCTTTTGTGCGGTGGGATCTCGGACTATACCATGGGCTCTTGCAAATTGTAACCGTCCACTTTTGTGACGTGAAAGAAGCCTAACTACTTTAGCAGCACGTTTTGAATTTAAACCTACCCCTTTAGGTACTCCTATTACTTCTTAGCACTGTACTTATATTGACTGGTCTTGTGATTGGCAATGCATTTTTGAGATGTGGAGCTCTAAGCGTGCGATTTCGCAACAATTGTACTCTCAAATATTAGTTATCACTTGGTGTTGCAGATGTTTTTGGTCCTTGATCAGGCCGCCCAGTTGCCCAGTCTCGTTGTATCGCCTTACTATACAAGAATCAGTCTATTAATGGATACGCCATCTCCGTGCAATATATTTTTGTCACTATCCCTAATTTATTAAAGTAGCAATTTCTACATATCTAATGTACATTTTCACCAAATATTTTAGAGATTTCCTAACGCTATGTAGAGAATAACTTGAGGTAAGTGTCGTTTTGGTTTCCATGAACTCAAACTCTTTCTAAAACGGCTTAGGACATCCTAAATTTAAGTTTTTTTTTATATGATAAATATGTTTAAAAATGATAAGTTGTAATTATAATTTTTGTAAAAAAAAATTGTTACAAATACATTATAGTAAAAAAAGTTGCCATATAGGTTTATAAGAAAACTCAAGTTTTGTTAATAGTCAAGCAATTTAATTAATAATTTTCGTAAAATTAAAAAACTTTATTTCAAATCATTGCCGAAAGAACACTATTGGACACACGGTGACATAACAACATAGATGGTAATAACAAAACAAAGGTAAGATTAAGTTCTGCCCTGGGTTCGTTTAAATTTTTGCAACGAGAAGTTGGTAGGGCGGCAACAACAAAAAAAACAAGAAAAATAATATAAATTTCTAAACATGTATTTTGAAAACCAGGTAGTTTAAAACACACGGTTTCATAACCTTTTTAGGATTTAATAAATCAAAGAGAATCCCCCCTTTAATAATTGCAGGATATTAGGAAATAATTTGTATTATAAAAATAGATATTTTTATAATCAATACTGGTACCCTCTTAAAAGAAGCATTTTTTTTTCTGGTAGATTATCTACTATAAGTCGAAGATAAATTACTTTGTACTAGACTATTAACATAAAAAATGGATATTAAAATATTTTTTTAGTTAGTCACTAGACGCACAAAGTTGATTGACTCTTCTGAACAGAAACAGATCATTCAAAAAATACTCAAGTAACCCCTGTTAAAATCAAAAACCCATCAGTTTTGATTTAATAAACCAAAGATAATCCCCCTTTAATATTTGCTTTGTTAATTTGTATTATAGAAATAGTAGAGTTTGTATTAAGATTATCGTTTTCAGATGGTACTTGACACTGTCTACTTATGTATGTGTCAAAGTGGTGATGCTCCCGATGGAATTCAGATGCAAAATCTAGGAGTTACCAATAATGGAAATACTCAACCTCAAAATACCGAACTTGAGCCAATGAATTAGATTTTTTACGCAATGAAGCTATTTAATTAGGTATTATTTACTGCCATTTTGTTATATTAACACGTTATAAAATGTATTTTATTACAGTATTGTTCTTGCTCATAACATTAATCTAGGCACAATAATACACTGCAATCCTTAATAATATTATTAGAATCATTGTAAGAGGCACATATATAACTAAAACAAAAAAGTTATATTAAATGTATTAGCTTTATATGTTGTCATTTACATAGGTATATCAAAATAATATTACCTGAGGCAAATATTGCTTATATTGCAATTTAAATGACATATTAATTGTGTTGAAAGTTATACATTTATGTCTTCTATGTTTTAGAAATATAATAGGTTTTTTTTTAATAATACATCAATAGGATTATATTTTTGTATACATTTTTATAAAATATTTATAGACATATTTTGTTTAACGGATCTTATTGAATATTTTATAGTTCTATTTTTTTACAGTTTTTTTTATCAAAAACAGAGTACTATTTTACATAAAGCAAGTATTTTTTAGCGTTTCATGAAAAATGGTGCTAAGCATTTTTTTTGAGTTGTGATTGTTAATAAAATCACTGTAGGAAAAGGCTACACATTTAAATATCACCGAAAATGTTAAATTTGAACGTAAAGTTTAACTTATTAAGTATTTAGATTAGCCAGTTATTACTAAAATTTAAAAGAAAATATTTTCATTTGCTAAAAACAGGTTACCTAAAAAAGAACCAAAAAAGTGTAAAATATTTTTTCCCAATTTCCGTCTTCACTACCATAATAAATAAATAATAAACAATATTGTATATTACTTTTAAGATATTTATTACTTAAAAAAGGACTTTGCACGCAACTCTTTGTTACTCAAACTAACAATAAAATTTTAAGAAAATAGCAATGACAAATATTTTATGTTTAAACTTTTACCTTGGAAATATCGTTTTCTGATTTATGCGTACAATGATCTTTTTATAATAAATACCGTACCTCTTAAATGAAACTTTTTTCTGGTAGATTATTTATTATAAGTCTTAGATATATTACTTTGTACCAAACTATTGACATAAAAATGGTATTAAAATATTTTTTGGTTTACTCACCAGACGCACAAAGTCGATTGACTCTTCCGAACTTACAGATCATTAAAAAAACTTAAGAAGACCCTGTTAAAATCAAAAACCTATCAGTTCCGTTGACAAGTACCTACACGGACCGTTATCAAAATATAAAAGACATTAAAAATGCGGTATGTGGTAAAAATTAAATAGTAAGAAAAATTATTTTAATGTTGCTTTAAAAATTTAAGAGATGATAGTAATGTCATATATGAAAGATTAAGTGATTTTAAAGTTTCTTAAAATTAATTTAGTACTGAGCAAAAACAACCAAAGATTATTTAAATTAACAGATATTGAGGCTGCACAGTTATCTTTATTTAGTAATATAAAAGCACTTTCTTTTATATTGCCTTGCGCAAATACTGAAAGCATTTCAGTTTGTTTTATGATTATAAATGTATGTTTTTTATTTCGAAAATTCTTTATTTTACATATACAGGGTGTAAAAAGTATGATGCTCATCATTTTAATGGGCGATAGTGGAGCTCCAAATAAGTCAAAAAGTTTATATGACATGTGTCAAAACTTGACAGATTTTTGTATAAACGATGTTAAAGTTATGCACTTTGAAAGCAGTTATTTCTGTAAACCGTAACAACTGGAAACTTTTTTCTTAATCGCTTATCAGTGGATTCATTTGATAATAAAATAAACTAAATTTTAAATGTTTTAGTTTACAAATTAAAAAAATATATTTTTTCAACAATTGTTCTCCCAGTGAAAAATTTAAAAAACAATTGGCAACAGAGCTACCTTTGTGCGCAAAGTCAGTTGTACAAAGAAGTTTACCGATCCGGTCACGATGTTTTTGGTTGTTTTTAAATCGGGAAAATATGCCGATGTCTTTTAAATTCAAGACAAACGTATTGCAAGTGTCCCAAAGAGTGATGAAAACGGAATGTGTGCGACCGAGAAATCTTATTCTTTAATCAAAACAAAAAAGTGCTGTTTTAAAGCATAATAATTTGTGTTCTTAACATGGATATTAGGCCTATTCTTGTAGTAAGTGCAATTATTTTTTAGTTACAAATAAAAACCAAACAATAATAATTGTTTTTTACTAAATTTAATATCAAAATAAATTGCAGGAAGTAATTTTTATTATTTGTATGTAAATGAACATCTGCTTAAAAAAAGTGTAAACATGCAAAAACTCACAAAAAACGTTCGAAGTTGAGACTCGCTTCGATGAAACAGGCGGTGTTGCCAACTTTTTTAAACTTTGAAAGGCCATATTTCGAAAACAATTACTTTTGACTCATAAGTTCTTGGCTTTTTCGACTTGTTTTGAGCTCCTCTATCGCCCATTAAAATCGTGAGCATCATACTTTTTACACCCTGTATATCTCATCTCGAAGATTTACCTATATAAAATCTATTAAATTCAGAAGGCATTTATAAATAAACTATTTTGTATTTTCTTTTATAACGTATAATTTACGTTTTTGTTATTTGAACTCTAATAGATATTAGTGCAATTAAGAGTTTATTGCAAAAATAAATTTTTAACAGGTGCATTTTGAATTATAATACCTAATAATTATTATTTTTCTCTCAAAATATTTGTTTCCATCAATTGAACTTTATAGAACTTCCTTCCTAACCATTATATAATTTAGGTATCTGTATATGTTGTTTTCTTGTAATTTTAAGTTTTAAAACTTCAGTTAGTCAGTTAAATTTATAGTGGGTTCTTGTGTTCATCAGGTTCATAAATAAAAAGATTACTTAATAATGGTGATAAGGCTAAACCCATGGCTATGTTAAAAATTTGTTTATTAAAATTAGAAATATGTCTAAACACTAATTTATTAATTTAATGATAGTTTATGTTTAGTTGGGTTCATTCAACATGTACATCATTTAATAATTTATTTCTTACAGTAGTTAATGTTTTACTACAGGAACATTTGTAAATAAACTAACATTAAAACTCACCAGGGTGTTATTTGGATATATGCCAATTTGTAGTAATTTTGGTAAAAAATGTTGAAAGTTTTTAATGTGAGAGTTAAGTCTGGTCATTGGCGTCTCAAGTATTTTCAAAATGTTTTATTAAAAAAATGAGACATGGGACCCAGACCAAATGCTATTGGCTTCAAGGAGAGCACTTTGATTAAAAAAAAAAACATTATTTTGAAATTTGCGAAAAAATAGCTATTTTTTGGGATTAATCAGACTCTCAAAATTGAATCCTCTATTTGTATTTTCCTGGTAAATTTGGTCAAATTTTATTGTTAAATCCCTAATTTCGCAAAATTATCTTTCTTTTTATAAAAAGCGTAACCCGTTAAATTTTTCTCACTCAACAATTTCAAAAAAAAAACTGCAGATATTGCAAAATTTGGGATTTGATGAATAAACTTTTTTTTCGCAAATTTTAGAATGAGCTAATATCATCTGGTATATATATTTGCTTTGAGTCCCATGCATGGATTCTAAAGGTAAAGATCACCCACTCTGTGTTACAAAAATGGCCCTCAAATTACAGTAAATCCAGAAGGCGTTGTGTTCCAGATGAACGTTACACTTTATATTAGGCAAAGGCAAGCAAGTTGTGACCACGGAGTCCTAGTCGCTAATTCAAGTGTTTTCTTATGTTTCCGAGGTCGCGGAACACAAATCCTATGTGTTTTTTCTCTTAAAATGGGGCGTCCATATCAAAAATGCATTTTAAGTAAAAAATTGAAAAAAAAATTCACGCTTTGTCACATTCAACTCGCTATTGGATAATTTTTATCATTTTTTTACTTATTTTTAAAGGCATGTACTTGAAAACAAACCAGATTTAAAATTCTAGAAATAAGTGGCGATTTTATTAAGTTTCAGTGCCCGATTTTACGAGTATTCACATACCTTTGCAAAAGTTAAGTGACAAAGTTTTGAATTTTATATAAATAACAATTAAGTATTGAAATATGATACATAAGCACATTTTCTGTAAAGTTTCAGCTTTCTATCTTTAAAAAAAATATGCTGCTCGTTCGAAGTTATTATATATTAAATATACAATTTAAAATTTTGTCACTCAACTTTTGCAAAGATATGTAAAGACTCGTAAAATCGGGCACTGAAACTTAAAAAATTCGCCACATAATTAATAAACGTTTTTAGTATTTTGGATCTGGTTTGTGGTGTAAGTGAATAAAATTTCAATAAGAAATATTAAAAATTGCCCAAGTAATAGTGAGTTGAATGTGACAAAGCGTAAAAAAAGGTTCTTTCGTTTTTTTACTTAAAATGCATTTTAGATATGGACGCCCCAATTTTAGCTGTAAAAATAACATCGGATTCGTGTTCAGCAACCTGAAAAACATAAGGTAGTACTCGAATTAGCTACTAGGACTGCCATGGTTTTGGTTTGGTTTAAAGTGAGTGGACTTTTTACGCCCTCCACTGCGACCGCACGGTCTATTGTGGCTCACACCTTTTTATATTTCTCCCAATAGGATCAGACTTCTAATGAATCTGATATCAGATTGGGAGAGAGTTCTTACATCTCCTCTTACTCGTGTCGCTACCGGACACGAGTACAATAAGTGTTCTGGTGTCCCTGTCTCCTGGAGAGTATGACGAGCAGACGATTAGATCCGTCATGCCCTCCTCTCCCGGTCTAGTGACGTGGGTAGCTACAAGGTCCTTGTTACAGGAACCAGATGTTCCTTCTGAGGCCGCATCTCCGGCCTTACCCTATGAAAACGGTCCTATCTGCTTTCTGTTTAAAGCCAGGGAACCCTTTTCCCTATAAAGGTGGTTCTGTCCGCCTTTTGTTTGGATTCAGGATTTCAGTCAATTTAGGGGTTGCTCCCGCTCGCCATATATTGCGGTCAAGGTCATTGCTTCTCACTGGATCCTTAGCTACACCAGCGCCGAGCGCCTCCTAGTGATGGCCACTTTTTGAGCAAAACAGCCTTAAGAGACGGTGATCCTTACCACAACAAATCCATAGTCCCATGTCTCACTTTTTATATATAAAAAAAAAATTAAAATCCTAGAGACGCCAATGTGTATTGTTCACAAAAGGTTCAAAATGGGAATTTTGCTAATAAATGTGTAGGTGTGGCTATACAAGTTACTATTGGACGCAATTAGATGTTTAAGTATAAAGAGATCTGAGTTTGTAACGAGAAAGAAGAGTCTAAGACCCTTTTTTCCAACTCACAGAATGAATGCATTTTTCATAAAAAATTCGAAACAGGTGAGTTAAGATGCAAGGTACAAGTTCAGAAGTACATTTTTTTGAAGACTTGATATTTGGAGAAGTAAAAATACGATTATCTGCTTGATGAAGAACAGAAGCAATTGTAAAAAGAGGCAGATGAACAGTAATATTAGTAATAGAAATGACAGCAAATTGTTTAGCAAAACGTTCGGCTTTTTTTGAAGGTGGCGCTGTAGGGATAATTTCATCTAACAAGGTTAGGAGTGAAAAACGATATGTTTCTTGCTAGTTTGTTGATTTTTAGGACTAGAATTTAAAAAAACTTTTCGTAAGATTGAGCATTTATAAGATAACTTTATCACAAGATTTAGAAAACCACTAGTTGTGATTTTTTGATGGTTTTGTTCTTTTTCGTGAACAGCATAAATTTTAATACCCAGCTAAATTGTTTCGGTAATTTGTTTAACAATTGCTTAGGAATCGTAAAAAGTAAAGCAGGTAGGATCTCTCAGACCATCCCAGTCAACTGAGTTATAGTATCACCTACTGGATACATTATATGTATGAATCCTGTACACAATATTTTTTATCAGTTTTACCAGGGCTGTTAGATATTGGTATCCAATATTCATCAAATAAAGTGTTAATAATTAATTAAAAATACTTTCTGGTTAAGGATTAATATAAATTCGTTTTTTGCTGTAATTTATGATTATCCCCATCACATTTTAAATTCAGATACACTGATTTTAAATAAAAGTATGACCTTAAAAAGAATTAATTTTATTTAATCGATTCTATTTTAACTTTACACGTTATTCCTTCTTATTTACAAGTTATTTCTTATTTAACTTAAAATCTTTTTTAAATATATCGTCAAGGGGTGTCATCTTGTAACTGTCCCCACGTGGCTGCGTTGCTTCAGCATTTGCTTTTTGTTCTATCCGATTGATGTACTTATTCTTAGCTCCGAGACGGACTTGTTGTCGATATTTGGAGGGACTTATATAGTGTGGATTTTCCCATAGTGGAACTCCACCAAAACTTCCAGAAAATATTTTTACCTAGAATAATAGAGGAACATTTATACATAATATATCTAGAACCATTTTCAAATGATTACTCGGTTACTTATAGTGTTATACTCTTTTGGTAAATTTAAACATTTGTAATTTTTGTTCAAAAGATGTTTTCTTTAGAGAAGAAAAGTGGTCAATGACCTCATAAAAAAATTAAAGAAAAACAATATTTCTAGAAATACAAAATTAAATTATATAAGTATGTTTTAAAAAATATGACGGAGTGACTAGACAAAACGGGACATGAAAGAGGGATGTGTGAGAGAAGGGAATTCGAGTCCACGAGAAGAGACGAGAGGATGGCTTTACTCCCCTCGCGGCAACACTAGTCACACTACCTTATTCTTCGAAAAATTTTCTTTTCTGGCGACAAGTTACTGTTGATAATTGGATTTGTCTAGTAATTTTTAATAGTAATAGTATCTCCTATGATTTACAAAATGCCTATTAACTGCATTCTCATATTGATCACCTTTTTTTTTTTGACCGCCAAAACACCCCTTCCAACAACTATCTTGTTGGTATCGTCCTGCTAATAATTTGCTTATCTGCCAAAAACAATCTTAAGTAAATAATACATGCAATTAGATGTTGGTTAAAAGAAAAAAAGTTGTTAAGTTATGGAGGCATTTGCCATTAAATTTAACTTTACAGATAGAAAAAAAGATTTACTTACAGGATTTAATACAAATCGTGGACCAATTTCGGTTAAGGCTCCATCTTCTGATAAAATTTGAAAGTTTCTAAACCATACTCTGTTATCCAAAACAGAAAACGTGTATACATGATCAAAAAATGGTTGACTTTTAGGATGATGCTTGGGGACTCCAAATACTTGAGTAAAGATTTCTTTTAGTAAACTGTAATGTGGTTCTTTTTCAAAAGCAGGGTCAAAGCTTAACAATGGTCTAGAACCTCTTAAACAATTTCCAGTCATTTTTAGTTCTGCCATTGTTGAAACTGAAAATTTAAATAAGAATTATTATTAAATTATTACTCCTATAGTTTAAATGCGTTTAATAGATCATTCAGAATGTATAGTTTTTTTAAGAAAAAAAAAGTATTTAGAGCCAAGACTACTCGTATCATTTTATTTTTGGACATCTATAAGAAAATGGCAAAAAAAGAACCCAAGCATTTTGTTGGTACAAATAAAAACACAAATTTACTAGTAAAAACGTTAAAATTACCCACAAATTTTATAATAAAGAAAGCATTTTACTTAAGTAGTCGTAATTTTTTCATTAAGTTAAAGGGTATACTAAATATTTAACTATTTTTGTTGTTATACAACAAGACTTGACATATGACCAGGGATTTCATTTTCGGAACGAAAAGAATGGTCCGAGCCGCATTTTTGTCTTGATATTCCTGCAATCGTGTATACAGAAAACGTGCATAATGTAATAGTCAGTAAAAGAATTTTAAAGCTGTTAAAATCTTTAGTTGTATGCTTTAAAAACTCTGTGCCTTATTGCAACAGTACTTAAAATGTTTGGTAAAAGTAATTTTAGTGTCAAAGAGAACGCTCACAACTTTTAATTAATGTTTTCCCATTTTCCAATTGGTAATTGTATTATGGTAAGTTAGTTATACAAGAAATATAGTCTATTTGAACAATTATGTCTAACAAGTAAAACACATTTTTTAAATAGATCTCTTACCGTTTTCAACTAAAAACTTAACACTGGGGCCATTAGGAATATTGGATAACCATAAGTACAAGTCCTTCTTTTTTCTGCCCTCAAACATCAGTGCTTTGTTGCAGTTTTTCATTTCGCACATTTCATTTATAACACTTAATGTTTTGGACCTTTCCATTTTGGATTCTGGTTTATGATGAGGCATAAGTTTTTTAATATCTTCCATTAAGTGTCTATCTCTGTGATTAATTCCTCTTGAAGCAAACACAAGAACTCGTTGTTTATTTGTCCATTTTCTCTATAAATAAAATAAAATTTTGTGGAGTGCATGTGTAGTATGTAGAGATTTATATAGTTCCAACATGGCGGACATTGACAAGCAGAAGCCAAGTGATAGTAGCAAAAATTGCAAATATTGTAGAAAGAAAATAAAAAGAACTGTTTCAGAGTGTGTAAAGTGTCAAGCAGTGTATCATACCTCATGTGCATTAAGGGTAGCGGGATTGATTGCAGTGGGGAGTGATAACTTAGTAAAATGCTGCGTGGCGCGAGGAACATCGATATCTACACAAACACTCATACAAACACCCTCCAACACAGAAAGGGACAACACTAACATGCAGGAAGTGATGTTTTTAAAGCACCTTTTAGCTGCAAAAGAAGAAATAATTGCCGAGCTAAGGCATAAACAAGATTTGCTTTTAAAAACCATAAATTTGTTAGAAGAAAAAATAAAGAGCAACCAGTATGTAAATATAAACAAACATTTTAGTAATGTCACCAAAAAAACCTTAGCTTCTGATTTAAAAATAACACCAAAACAGCATGTTACAGGGGAAACTGAAAAAGTAGGAAAAACATCGCAAATTAGTGAAATGGAAAATGCACAAAAGGAGAAAATGAATTCTATAAGAAACCTTGGTGTGAGTTTTGGAGAAGTTCCTAAAACTCCAAGATCGCTACACATCGAAGACAGCGACGGCTTTATAACAAAAGTTAATCGTAGGCAGAAAATGGGCTTTAAAAAAAGGCTAGGTACAGGAAAAGCAGCAGATGAAAATGAAACAAATGGATTTACAGGAGCTGAAAGAAAGGCATGGCTATATATAAACAGGGTCAAACCTCATGTAACAAGCCAAATGGTGGAGGCACATATCAGAAGACAACCTAACTTTAATACAGAGAACATAAATGTAACAGAGTGTCCTTTAAATAACAACAAAGACTGGAAAAGTTTTATAGTTACTGCCCCTCTGAGCAGAAAAGACGAATTATACCAGCCTGATTTCTGGCCATCAAATGTCAGAATAAAACGTTTTAACTTTAAATTATACAAAATGAATCCACCGTCAGGTGATTTTTTAGAAATATAAGTAACTGCAGGAACATTACTCAAAATAATTATAACAAATCTAAAGGCAAAATCTCATGCATTCACCAAAATGTTCAATCCCTGGGTGACTCAATAGACAAAATACAATACTTTTTGGAAGAACAAGGAAACTGCAAATTTTTATGTATAACAGAACATTGGAAATCAAAGGAACAATTAGATATGATGAAAATACAAAACTTTACGTTAGCATCAAGTGTGTGTCGTCAGGAAGGCAAATATGGAGGAGCAGCAATCTATGTTCATAATAGCGTTAAATACAAGATAAGAAAAAAACTTAATGAATTATCTATAATTGGTGAGTTTGAGTGCGCTGCAGCGGAATGTACTATAAGTAATCAGACGTTTATTATACTATCTATATATAGACCCTGTGCCGGAAATCCAGAAATCTTCTTTCAGAAACTGGAAGAGATTTTGAGCATTATTTGTGTAGAAAATAAAACAATCTTAATTGCGGGAGACTTTAACATTGAAATGAAACATGACAATAACCTAAAATGTGAATTAGTATCTATTATGACTTCGTTTCACCTTAAACAGTGTATTTTTGAATATACTAGAGTAACAAGAAACTCTAAAAGTTGCATAGACAATATTTTTACTAATTGTGATAACCAGGTAGAATTCAATGTTTTGGAAAATCATGTGTCTGACCATACAGCACAAAAAATATCTTTTAATGTAAATAATTATGTAAATTAAACAGGTAAAAAATAGTAAATATGTTAGATTTTTTACTGATAATGCTAAGAATAATTTTTTGTTAAGATTAGATGAACAAAGCTGGAGCAATGTATATAAAGTTAAAAGAAACGATGTAGATAGGCAGTGGGAATATTTTATAAATGATTTTTTAATTATATTTAATGAACATTTCCCTTTGAAACTATTAAACAGACGAAAAAAATATAAAGGCTTTTATAATAATCCAAATGTTAGAGTATGTAAAGAAAATTTAGACAGACTTTTAATGTTAAGTAGATTTGATAATAAATATCTAGGCAAAAAAAGATTATGATAATGCACTAAACAGTGCAAGATCAGAATCTTATGCAAACAAAATATTATTTTCTGACAATAAAACTAAAACAATGTGGTCAGTATGCAATGAAATAAGAGGAAAACCTGATTGTAATAAAGAATGTCAAATTAGAGGAAACCCAAAAGAAATAGCTGAAAATTACAATAACTATTTAATTGATATAATACCAAATTTAACAAAAAATATTAAACAGTATCCATTTCAATGTAACATTAAAAAAAATAATAGATCATTCTTTCTAAAACCGTTCTCCCCAGAGGAACTAACTGAAATTTCCCAAAAACTAAAAAATAAATTTAGCAGTGGAGAAGATGAAATTCCCATCAGCATAGTAAAACTTAGTATCATAAAAATAAATAGAGTCTTATGTTACATATTAAATAACTCATTCAAGTTCGGAATTTTTCCCGAACAATTAAAAACATCTTTAATTAAAACTATTTTTAAAAGTGGCGAACCAGAACTTTATGAGAATTATAGACCAATAAGTTTACTAAACAGTTTCTCAAAGCTCTTTGAACTGGCAATGTGTAATAGAATAATATCTTTCTTTAAGGAATGTCTCCTATGAGATATCTTATTTAACAATTAAAAAAATGTAAAAAATCTTTTGTAGCAAAATTATATCGAATAAAATCGATTCAGTTATCATCCTGCTAAGACTGCTTAGGATGCCAAAATAAATTAAAAAAAAAAAACACAATACCTTTTATACTTGCATTTACACTTTGCGTTATTGGGCTTTTTACCAATACTCAACATGCATATCTAGTTAACAGATCTACTCAATCTGCAATTTTTCAGTTCACGCAGACAATACTTAAATTTTTAGAACATAACAAACTTGCAACTGGCCTGTTTGTTGACTTATCCAAGGCATATGATTGTCTTAATCGTGATTATCTTCTGGAAAAACTACATTGCTCTGGGATTCGGGAAAATGCTTTGAAATGGATAGAGTCATATCTGACTAATAGGTTCCAACGAGTTCTGATAAATAAGGGTAGTAAGTATTCAAAATCAAATTTGGCAGCTAACGTTGTGGGCATACCGCAAGGTAGCATTATAGGCCCAATTTTATTTTTAATTTATATTAATGACCTTAATTCAATAATTGATCACCACGATTATGCAATAACAAGCTTCGCAGATGATACAAACTTACTTATAGGGAAAAAAAATGTTCAAGAACTGGTCGAAAACACCAATACATTATTTTTAAAGGCAAAACGATGGTTTGAAATAAATAAACTAGTCATAAATGAAAAAAAAACAAACATTATAACGTTTAGCACAAACAGATCAAATAAAGAAAAACCTTCTCATATCTTTATTAATAACAATGACATTGAAACAGTAAGTCAAGTAAAGTTTTTAGGTATTGTGATCGCCGAGTTCTTGAAATGGTCACCACACATTGAAATGCTATCAAAAAGATTAAACCAAACTTGTTATGCAATCCGAGTAACAAGTAACTATCTTCATGAAGGTGTTCTTAAAATCATGTACTTTGCAACTTTGAGTCCTTACTTAGATATGGGATCATTTTTTGGGGAAATGGATCTAATGCAGAGTCAATTTTTAAAATTCAGAAAAGAGTATTAAGAATAATTTTTACCAGAACTGTAGATATCAACTACCCCATTCATAGATTGAGTATGACGGAAAAAAACCCATCATATATGTGTATAAGAATTTTTAATAAACTACCACAGAATATCAAAAATATCCAAACTTTTAAGCAATTTAAAAAGAAAACAAAACATTTATTATTAAATCTAGAATCATATACTTTAGAGGATTATTTTAATATGTAGTTGTATTACCTTAGTTATGTAAATATTTGTGGCGTCATTTCATTTTGTGTTCCTATGATACCTATGTAAATATGTATTATGTAGACAGAATCTGAAATAAAGTTATATTCTATTCTATTTTATTCTATGTGTAGTGCTCTAAAGTGTGTAGTTTATCCTTTGTTTATATTTAAATAAAGAATAAATTTTATATCTGGTGAAGAAAAAAATATTTCAGTTTGTTTTATTTGGGATACTCGCTTTACTACTTTTTGGAAAATGAGACCCTTTTGGTCCGGGTCCCGGGGTATATGGGCTGACACTGTCCAGTCCTATTGACCCCGGGACCTGGACCAAAAGGGTCCCATTTTCCAAAAAGTAGTAAGGCGAGTATCCCAAATAAAACAAACTGAAACATGAATTCGCCAGAAAACTATAGAACATATTTACAAAAAAATATATTAATTTATGAATACAGTATGTCACACAAATCACAATTTTTTAAATTTTGAAATTTTTCTTAAGTTTCCTAAAACTAAATGGTAAGTGGTTTTGTCTAATATCTTTTTCTGACATTCTATTTGTGCTACCGTAACAGCAGACACACGTGAAAATCCCAGCGTTGTTTTCCCTAACGACTTTTTACAATATAGGTATACGGAATAGTCAACAATAACAAATTATTTAGGTTATTTTAAATATTTATTTTTAGGACATAGCATTAGGTACATTTGTTTATACTCTTATTATTTATATTTTTTCATAGTATGTTACATGTTTTCTTGTAAGGTTTCAGAATCCCTACCAAACCAGGTGCAAAATGTGCAGTTTACATATACAATCACTTTACAGAACTTTTTTTTAACTATAATATGCCATAAACGTAAAGAGGCATGCTAAAGAAATAACTGCACTACATTTTGCTGGAAAAATATGCTGCATGCAATCCAAATGATTACCAGATCAATAAAA
Organism: Listronotus oregonensis; assembly: GCA_019359885.1. Taxonomy (NCBI): domain Eukaryota; kingdom Metazoa; phylum Arthropoda; class Insecta; order Coleoptera; family Curculionidae; genus Listronotus; species Listronotus oregonensis. The sequence continues at coordinate 31,368 of JAHBCN010000959.1, forward strand.
CATTAAAAAAAAAAAAAATGCCGATATAAATAAGCAACAATACATAACTAGGTATATCATAGAGACCTACAATACAACCCTTTTTGAAGATGTAAAAACTGATAAGCTAAGACTTACAAACAAATTAAGGTAATTGTCTCGAAAGTTGCCTCCTCTCCGATTTTGACCAAATTTGGTATACGGGGGTTTTTTGGGGCGCTGATTACGAATCTGCAAAAATTTTTTCGGCAACGTTTCGTTTTCGAGATATTCATCATCAAAGTTGAAAATCAAACTAACCTTATTTACACTATTCCTCCTTCTTTTTGCACAGAATTCTTGATTTTTACACCAAATTGGTACACAATATTTCACAAACACCTTTAAGAAACTTGTTTTTATATTAATTTTACATTTTTTTCCCATTTAATTGCAAACCTCCACTTTCACACGCCGCAACGTGTAGGCAACCATGTATACACTAGGCTTTTTGTAAACAATTGTGACTGCTGCCTTTGAACTTGAGAGTTCGCAATTTAATGGGAAAAAGGTGTAAAATAAATAAAAATACAAGGTTTTAAAGGGTGTTTATAAAATATTGTGTGCCAGCTTATGTAACAATCAAGAATTGTGTACAAAAGAAGGGGAATATAGTGAAAATTAGGTTAGTTTGATTTTTAACTTTGATAATGAATATCTCGTAAACGAAACGTTGCCGAAAAAAAATTTCGTAATCAGCGCCCCAAAAAACCCCCGTATACCAAATTTGGTTAAAATCGGAGAGGAGGCAACTTTCGAGACAATTACCCAAATTAAAAGATAAGTTTTCTTTTTTCCTAGAGGTGGGATCGACAGAATTATATCAAGCTATATGGATATGTTGCAGTATTGAAATAGTCATTTATATTTACTATTATTGTTTATAATCAACCAATGTTTTGTAATTTCTATAAGTTTCTTTTTGTACTATTTCTAAGTTTTCCATATTGACCTGTATAATTCCCAGTTTTGTAATTTACAGACTAAAAAACTATAGCAAATTAATTTAACAAACCTTTTTGGTGATGGGTTCATCTGACCGCCTTACTGCCTCTAAAGCTTTAGGAACTGCTGGAGTTTCTGCTATTTCTTTATGCTTTCTTTTCAGGTTTTTTTTCATTTTTTAACTTGGTTATTAAAACAGAATCGGGCAAAGCAACGTTTTTGATTAGCGTTACGTACACGTATACGGTAGTGTCATGATACTATTACCCGAGAATAGCCACCATATGGTGGCTATTCTCGGGTAATAGTATCATGCGCAATGTTGCCAGAATCATTTTTTAAAATGTACCAAATATTATTGAAAAATGTACCAGAATTCAGTGTTTTGTATTGAAAAATAAAACCCAACAATTATATAACTTTTAGCATTTTTTTACAAAATTAAAACATATTTTTTATTTTTTTTACACAATCAAAATATATTTCCATAAAAAACAAAACTTTAAAAAAAATCTTTTATTGTTTCTTATTAATAAACAATTGCTTTATCAATAAGATACGTTTCTGTTTTCCATTGAAAGCAGAAATGATAATGATTTACTGTTTTTTTATTTATTTAAGTATTAAGTATATTATAATCCCTGTTATTACAAAAAATATTATGGGTAAGTATTATTAGGGAATTTTATCTTCTAAAATATTTGAAAATGTAATTGATCAAAAAATGTACCAAAAAGAGTGAAATTGTATTTTTGTACAAAAAGTCTGAAAGTGTACCACATTGATACAATTGTACCAGCTCTGGCAACGCTGATCATGCGGTAGTGTTTTCTAACATTCTAACCTCTAAAATTCTTGATTCTTCTTGATCGTGTTTACCGGCACTGCTTCGGGATAATTTGCCAGCTCGACACGTGGGAACTCCAAATAGGTGAATATGTACTGGAAAATCCCAAGCTTTACAAGGTGTACTTGCGAAAATCTGGGTCTGACTTGAAATATATACAGACAACCCAAATAATAAGATGGGGGGAAATACTTTCTGGCTCAAAAGAGGAATACAAGTCTTTTTAAAGCTGCTGCGGCCATAGATAAAATGTATTTATGCCAATTAAGATTACTGTTAAGGCTCACAAGGTTAAATATATCTTTGTTTTGGAAAATTTGACCGCTCATAAGTAAAGGATGAGTACAGCCAATTTTTTTCCGCGATAGCCATCATGATTATGTATTGGAGACATCCGATTTTAATTTTAAGGTTCTGTGAAAGAGATATTTACAATTTGCTTGTTTTCCAAATTATGCTTAGACAGTGGCTTAAGAAACTGAATATTTAAAGGGTTATATGGATGGGATTAATCGCGAGAAGATCGTTGATATGACGGAGAAATAATTAGTGCGAGTACTGAGCTCTGAAGTAGGTACCCCAGCATTACCTTGGTGAAAGCTAAAAAAAAGCGTGACTAACTACAATAACTGCTACATGCGGGCCCGATTAGCAAGGAAACTGGAGAGCGAGGAAGTCTAGCTGAAAGACCGTAAGATGGAGGTTATTCAAAAGCCTTGAGTATGATAGGACCAATGATATTGAATTCACCAAGAAACTCAATTAATTTCTTTCAATTGTATAAGTTGGTTGGTTTAAGCGGGGTTGGTCGCTTGCCCATATTTACATTGCAGCCTATTGGCTTATTGTGCTCCCCCTTTGAACAGTATATGTCTTTTGTAAATTATGTGTGTTTTTTCTTCTCCCCCTTTTAGAGACTGCATGTGGTAAGACCGTTGTATGTACAGTTGCGGGCAAAAAATTCCGAATACTTAGGTTAACATTTCCTGTCATATTTCCGAAATTGCGTAAACTGGGTTTTAACCTTGAAGGCCTTAGGCAATTAAACCTGTAAAAAACGTGTTTTTTTTTCAAATTAGCCAAATCTAACGTGTTTTACCAAAAAGCAAAATAATTACTAAATAAATTTTAACGGATAACATATAATATTAAGATTAAAATAATATACATATATTTGATATAATTACGTTATAAAGGTTTTTAAAAGTCCCTTATTTTGTTTGTTATATTTTTTTTATATTATCAGAAAATAAAATTTTTAGAAAAAAGAGAAAAGAACCCACCAAAAACACTTATGTAAAATAAAAGCCAAGTTCTATTCACAGTTTAATTTTAAATAAATTACACATTCTTCTTGTCTTTAGCATACATAACTGGGTACGCACCCATTATGTGTGTTAAATTAAAATTCAATTAGCTGTTTGCCCCTCTTTTTTCACTTGGCAAGATTTTTACTGATCGGGCAGTATTAATTAGAAAAAAAAACACATTTACCAATATAGACAGATCAGTAAAAACCTGCCAAATAAAAAAACTTGATCTAATTTTAGATTAGCATTTTTTTACATAAATGTTTTGGTGGAATTTTTACACCGCCCTGTATAAATAAATATAAATCTTGAATAATTAATGTTATATATTAACTGACTATACATAATTTAAAAACTTAAAATACATTTATTAAACTAATATTTAATTAATAGTCCAGTAAACGAAGGTTTATACCTGAAGATCAGGTCGGGCCGTCACATTTTTTTTTAATTAGCAGGTATTAATGTATACATTGACCTCTGAAAATATTATAGATAGGAAAATGTCCACAAGGGCCTGAAAATGGCCCTTAAGAGCCCGGAAATCTGTTTTTTAACTATTTTGGCCGATTTTTTCCGAAATATGCACACTTAAGCAATTCGGGTTTAAACGAAAATGAAGAGCAGTTTATTAGCTGCAAAAATGATTCCTATCACTTTTGTTAAAAGTTTGATAGTTTGTGAAATAACCGGCCGTAAACATTGCGTATTTTTTGCACATGCCCCGCTACTTACACTTTGAAGCGCACGGACAACTTTTTAAATTTAAAAATGCATATTTTTTCATAATACAAAGTTCACATGAAAAAAGGGACCTGTAGCTATAATATCTTGTCACTTTTTCCTTTTTTTTTGTTTCTCTAAAAACATTGAAAACTCCAAAGTTAATTTTTGCTCGATATTTTGAGCCTCCTATCAATCTGTCTTAACAACATCAATATTATACATACATTTTGAGCTGCATTTTTTTTTATCTTGGGACAGTCCACGAAGGCTGATGCCTATAAGTACTAACGTACCGTGGGTGCCTTAAGTGTGGTGAGGGGGAGTTTGTTCACAAGGGACTTAAATATTTGGAGATTGGGAGGAGAAGGAAAAGCTTCTGCGGGCAGCAGGTTCCACAGTCTTGACACTCTAGGGATAAAGGAACGAAGAAAGCGGGAAGTTCGAGGCCTCTCTAACTGAACTGTAAAAGGATGCATAAAAGTTGCACTACGGGTTGCTCTGTTGGGAGCTGCCAGAGAAGGAATTATACTGGCCAACTCCTCTGAGCAGAAGCCGTGAAAATACCTATAGAAGAGCGACAGATCCCCTACAGCTCGACGGTGGGCAAGAGGAGGAAGCCTTTCTGTGAGCGTTGGATCATTAATAAGACGAACGGCTCTTCTTTGAATGGAGTCCAGAATGCTAAGTGTTGTAGGGGACGCCATTCCCCAGACATGAGAACAATATTCTAAAGAGGGTCTAATTTGAGATACATACAGAGTGTACAGATTGGAAGAAGAGAAATATTTTCTGGCTCGGAAGAGGAATCCAAGCTTTTTTGAAGCTGCCGAGGCTATGGATGTAATGTGTTTGTGCCAGTTAAGGTTATTCTCAAAAGTAACGCCGACAACGGTAAAGAGCAGTCCATCCATCGTAATTTTTTGCATTACCATCTGCACAATTCTTCAGCAAGGTCCTAACCACATCGTTAGGTCAATATTGAACTGCATGATGAAGAGAAGTCCATCCATCGTAATTTTTTGCATTAACATCTGCACCTTTCTCCAGCAAGGTCCAAGTCTTTTGCATTAACATCTGCACCATTCTTCAGCAAGGTCTTAACCACATAGTTAGGTCCATATCGAGCTGCATGGTGAAGCGTAGTCCATCCATCGTTATTTTTTGCATTAACATCTGCACAATTCTTCAGCAAGGTCTTAACCTTAATATCCATCTAGAACTTCCCAGTGAAGAGCAGTACATCCATTGTTAATTTTTACATTAACATCCGCACCATTCTCCAGCAAGGTCTTAACCACATCGTTATGTCCATGTTCAGCTGCACCGAGAAAAGCAGTACATCCATTGTTAATTTTTGTATTAACATCTCTACTATTCTCCAGCAAGGTCTTAACCACATCGTTATTCCCATTTTTACTTGCACAGTAAAGAGCGGTCCATCCATCTTTATCGTTTGCATCAACATCTGCACCATTTTCCAGCAAGGTCTTAACCACATCGTTATATTCATTTTCAGCTGCACGGTAAAGAGCGGTCCATCCATCTTTATATTCTGCATTAACATCTGCACCATTCTTCAGCAAGGTTTTAACCACATCGTTATGTCCATTGTGAGCTGCACGGTGAACAGCAGTACTTTCAAACTTTTCTGCGATATCGAGCAGCATGTAGAGCTGTTGTTTCCCAAGGACCAGTTGTATTAACATCAACGCCATTTCTTATCAGTTCTTCCAAATCATCTACATGCCCCTGCCGCGCTCTGCCCATTAAAGCTTTTATGTTATCCTCATAAATTTCCGACGTAACCTCATTTCTGAAGTCGTCAAATTAAAGAAACATCTTCTTTTCAAGTTCTTGATCGGATCGTCTTTCTTTAAACTAATTAAAATAAGGTTTTTCGTTGTGTTTACTTTCAGGCGATTAATAATTTTGCTCAACAGCTTACCGCTTTTCCATTCCATTTTTTCTTAAACAGAAAAGTAACACACCAGCAAATATTTAAAACTTAGAAACAATTTTGATTCACTTAGTAACTTCTCCAGCTGTTTCCAGTGTACAAAAGTTTGGTTTTCGACGCCCATATAGCATTTTAAAATATCCCGGTCTTCTGGATCGTTCTTTAGCTGTCTAAATGCCTTATGATTTGTTTTGCTCCCATTTGTGAATAAGAAGAACTTTTATACAAATTGATATCAAAAAGTTTCTACAACACTTTTTAAATTATTTTTGTTTTTATCTATGTGGGAAATGTACTTTTCCGATAGCTCTTGAATTTCTTGCTGTAACTCTGACAGATCCATTTTCTAACGTTTAACTAATTCACATTATACAAGGTTCCTATATTTATATCAAGGGAAAATTAGACGTTGTTACAGATAAAGATAATCATTTTCATACTTAGCTTATTTGTAACCGCTTTACTGAGTAGAGTGGCAATGTGTCACTCGTAAACAGCGTGATTCGTTAAGATGACTTTTAATCGAGTGGAAAATCTCCTGTACAAATTCACAAGAATTTATTCATTAAATTTATCACATACCACCAAAAATACTTATGTAAATTGACGGCCAAGTTCCTATCCAAAAATCTCGGCCTCTTACAATTACTGAGATAAAACTTCCAGGTTAAAAAAGGGTGCAACAAAATTGTAAACAAAAAGTCTAATTTTAGATATCCTTTAATAAATAGTATATTAAACTATAAGTGAACATTAAGGTCTTTAAAACACACGCGATTTTTCGAGCACGGAACGAAGAAAGCGGGAAGTTCGGGGCCTCTCTAACTGAACTGTAAAAGGATGCATAAAAGTTGCACTACAGGTTGCTCTGTTGGGAGCTGCCAGAGAAGGAATTATACTGGCCAACTCCTCTGAGCAGAAGCCGTGAAAATACCTCTAGAATAGCGACAGATCCCCTACAGCTCGACGGTGGGCAAGAAGAGAAAGCCTTTCTGTGAGCGTTGGATTATTAATAAGACGAACGGCTCTTCTTTGAATGGAGCCCAGAATGCAAAGTGTTGTAGGGGACGCCATTCCCCAGACATGAGAACAATATTCTAAAGAGGGTCTGATTTGGGATACATACAGAGTGTACAGATTGGAAGAAAAGAAATATTTTCTGGCTCGGAAGAGAAATCCAATCTTTTTTGAAGCTGCCGAAGCTATAGATGAAATGTGTTTGTGCCAGTTGAGGTTATTCTTAAAAGGAACGCCGACAAGATTAAACGACTCTTTGCTCTGCAGAACTTGGCCGCTCATATGTAAGGGATGAGCATTTGCAGACTTTTTTCGCGAAGCGAACATGACTGTGTGTGTTTCGAGGCATTAAACTGAACAAGATTTTTGACGCCTCAATCCAAGATAAGTTTGAGGTCTTGTGAAAGAGATATCTGCATTGACCTGCGCTTGTTTTCGAAATCAGAATTACACGGTGGCTTAAGAAATTGAAAACTAGAGTGGAGGGTACTATCGTCAGCAAAACTATGAACGGGATTGATTGTGGAGGAGAGAAGATCGTTAATGTGTAGAAGAAACAGCGTGGGTGCCAGCACTGAGCCCTGGGGCACCCCAGCATTAATTTGGTAGAAGCTGGAGAGAAAGGAAACTGGAAAGCCAAGAGCAAAGCTTAGGTGGAAGACCGTAAGAAGGAAGTTTGTTAAGAAGCCCATCATGCCAGACCTGATCGAAAGCTTTGGATATGTCAAGAACAACGATCTGGGATTCACCATAAAATTCAAGGGACTTGTTTCAGTTGTGTGAGACAAAGGGAAAAAGATTAGCTTTAGATCTTCTGTGACGGAATTCATACTGTCTGTCATATAAGATCTTATGTATTTCCAGATAATTCAAGATTTGGAAATTAATAAATTTTTCCATTACTTTGCAAACAACAGAAAGAAGAGATATAGGTCTATAGTTAGAAGGGAAAGTCTTGCATCCTTTCTTGGGGACAGATTGCACACGTGCAGCTTTGAGCTCTCGGGAAAAATGCCTGTGTCGTAAGAGAATCGAAAGAGGCGAGTTAGGATGGGTGCCAGCTCGGAGGCACAAGACGATTGCTGGTATGCCATCCAGCATTTTTTGGCATTACCATTTGCACCATTCTCCAGCAAGGTCTTAACCACATCGTTAAGTCCATATCGAGCTGCATGGTGAAGACTAGTCCATCCATCGTTATCTCTTGCATTAACATCTGCCCCATTCTTCAGCAAGACCTTAACCACATCGATACATACATTTTCAGCTGCATGGTGAAGAGCAGTCCATCCATCGTAGTTTTTTGCATTAACATCTGCACCATTTTCCAGCAAGGTCTTAACCATATTGTTATATCCATCTAGAGCTACCCAGTGAAGACCAGTCCATTCAAAGTTATTTTTTGCATTAACATCTGCACCTTTCTCCAGCAAGGTTCGTTATGTTTACTTACAGCTGCACAGTGAAGAGCAGTCCATCCATTGGAATCTTTAGCATTAACATCTGCATCATTCTCCAGCAAGGTCTTAACCACATCGATATGTCCATGTTCAGCTGCACCGAGAAGAGCAGTACACCCACTTTTAATTTTTGCATTAACATCTGCACCATTCTCCAGCAAGGTCTTAACCACATCGTTATGTCCATTTTGAGCTGCACTGTGAAGGTCCATCCATCAGAATCCTTTGCATTAACATCTGCACCATTCTCCAACAAGGTCTTAAGAACATCAATATGTCCATTTCTATTTGCACGGTAAAAAACGGTCCATTCATCTTTATCTTTTGCATTAACATCTGCACCATTCTCTAGCAAGGTCTTAGCCACATCGTTATGTCCATTTTGAGCTGCACTGAGAAGAGCAGTCCATCCATCAGGATCTTTTGAATTAACATTTACACCATTCTCCAGCAAGGTCTTAACCAAATCGTTATGTCCATTGTGAGCTGCACGGTGAAAAGCAGTACTTTCAAACTTTCCTGCAATATCGATATCTACATCGTTTTCTATGAAAATTAAAACGACGTCGACATGTCCATTCTCTGCGGCTACGTGCAGGGGAAGATTGCGTCTTTTATCAGGTACAATATTTGCTCCATTTCTTAGCAAACTTAATATTATTTCTTTTTGCCCTGTTTCCGCAGCAGCATGTAGAGCTGTTGTTTCCCAAGGACCAGTTGTATTAACATCAACGCCATTTCTTATCAGTTCTTCCAAATCATCTACATGCTCCTGCCGCGCTCTGCCCATTAAAGCTTTTATGTTATCCTCATAAATTTCCGACGTAACCTCATTTCTGAGGTCGTCAAATTTAAGAAACATCTTCTTTTCAAGTTTTCGCATCTGTTCGTCCAGGAGGCCTTTCTTTGAACAAATTAAAATTAGTTTTTTCGTTCTGTTTACTTTCAGGCGATTAATAATTTCGCTCAACAGCTTACCGCTTTCCCCATCTATTTGGGGAAAAATCACACACCAGCAGATGTCCAAAACTTGGAAACACTTTTGATGCACTAAAAAAAAGTTTGGTTTTCGAGGCCCATATAGTTTTTTAAAATATCCCGATCTTCTTGATCGTAACTTAACTGACTCAATGCCTCCATGACTCGCTTTGTTCCCATTTGAGAATCAGATACTTTAATAAGAAGAACTTGAAAACACACTGATGTTAAAAATTTTTTACAACATTTCCTAAATTATTTTCGTCTTTATCTATCTCGGCAATGTACTTTTTCGATAGCTCTTGAATTTCTTGCTTTAAGTCTGACACATCTATTTTCTAACTTTTGCCAAATACTATTCTATTAAGAAAAATTGTGGACTAGTTCACATTATACAAGGTTCCTATATTTATATCAAGAGAAAATCAGACGTTGTTACAAATAAAGATAATCATTTTTATTCTTAGCTTATCTGTAACCTCTTTACTCTTTACTGAGTAGAGTGGCAAATGTGTCACTCGTAAACAGCGTGATCCGTTAAGATGACTTTTAATCGAGTAAAAAATCTCCGTGAACAAATTCACCAGAATTTATTTATTAAATTAATCACATCTCATCAAAAATACTTACGTAAAATGAGGGCTAAGTTCCTATCCAAAAATCTCGGCCTCTTACAAGTGCTATGATAAACTTCCAAATTAAAAAAACGTGCAACAAAATTGTGGACAAAAAGTCTAATTTTAGATCTCCGTAATTTTGATAAATAGTATATTAAAGTATAAGTGAACATTAAGGTCTTTAAAACACGCGCGAGTTTTCGAGCACGACGGCGTGGCCAGAGTTCTCGAAATAAAGCAAGTGTTTTAAAGACCAATTATCCACAAATACTTTACGATAGGTATATATTTTTTTGTTAGTACACTTTGATATAAAAAATCTTGATAGTAATCCAACAAAAAATTAAAATAATTTAAAATGTTACCAATGATACCGAAATTCGAGGTTAAAGGTTGGCAATGTCACCTTCAACTTCACATTTCTCGTGTTGTTGATTGATATACCATGGGTAACCTTTAAAACACGCGCGTGTTTGATAGTTGGATTTAAACAAACAGGCCAACAGGCGTACTTAAATTAAGCAAAATAGGGTACCAACAAAAAAATAACGATTGGAATATGTTTCGGATGAAAAAAAAAAGATAATTCAGGTCGGAGGAAGCCAGAAACATTGCCGAGAAATATTTTTTTTTAGAATTATAATTTATTTTTTTTAGCATTTAAAAAGGGCACACTAATTTTTAATATTTAGATGTCTGTACATGTAGCAAGGATGATAAGTATGATTTATCATAAAAGTCGTTACCAGTTAAGAAAATTTTTAAACTTCTCTCCTCCCCCTTTACTACCACAACCATTATGTTACACTCACATCTCCATTTTTTTAACTTGTCGGTGGAAATAAAATTTCTTAAAATTAACAAAAAAAAACAAATTAATAACATTTTTTTAAAAATATGTTCTATAGTTTTGTGGCGGATTCATGTTTCAGTTTGTTTTATTTGGGATACTCGCCTTATTACTTTTTGGAAAATGGGACCCCTTCGGTCCGGGTCCCGAGGTATACGGGCTGACCCTGTCCAGCCCTATTGACCCCTATGAACTTGCAGATCGCCTGCAACAAAAAAGAAGAAAGACCCTCCAAAAAATCACTAGTCTACGTTTCGGTGGCAAGTCGGCCACCGTTGTCAAGACAGAAACTAAAACAAAAAATTAAACATATCAAAAATCTGTCAACACGCATTTGATAATAACAACATAATAAACTGGAATGCTTCTAGCATTATAGCAAAGGAAACTTGTTCAAAAAAAACGTAAAATAAAGAAAAGTGCATTTATTTTATTAAATAAAGACAGATGTGTAGCATTAATATCTGTTAATTTAAATAAAACATGGTTACCTATGCTTGATGCTGAAGTAAATTCAGGTAAACTTAAAATCAATTAACACACAATACCACTCACCTTTCTGGTCTTGTTAAATTCTATACATACACTAGCCAAATAACATAGTGTCATTTATGACAAAACGTCATTAAAAAGTAAAAAAAGCTATCAAAATTTTCTAAGATTTTAGACCAAAGTTTTCTTTAAATTTAGTTTAATTTTTTGTTATAGTTTCTATCTTGACAACGGTGGCCGACTTCCCACCGAAACGTCTACTAGTATTTGTGATTTTTTTTTTTGGTTTTTTGGGGGGTTCTTCTTTTTTGTTGTGCTTACTTACTTGCTTACTTGTGCCCCATGATACTATTACTCTAAAAGATAAACCCACGCGCATGAGATAAGCCTATCTCTCTCGCACGCCTGACGTCACTCGACGACTATTTCCCCAGAAACGGCGAGTTTTAATATGGCATTCCGATTTCTGTTTATATGTTAGATGGATTAAGCGCATGATTTATTTATTTTTTAAACGTCATATAATGCCAAAATACAATAAACGTTAAAAAAAGGCTTTAAAACACTGCTTTCCCAACCGACAAGCAGAATTGTTGTCGTCGAGTGACGTCATGCGCACCGAAACGTTACAAATTAATCGCCAATTTGGTTTTATCTTCTAGTAATAGTATCTTACTTGTGCCCTAATTTAAGTATCTATTCCTAGTCTAGTCAAGAAGTGTGTTGCCACGGACTTTTTTTTTTAAGACAGTGTTTATATAAAAACTAGTGTGACTATGATGAGTCACACCAATTGCTCAAAAAGGAAAAGTAAGAAAATTAATACGAAATTTATCTTGTGCACAGGTTAGATTCACGCCAAAGCAAGCTGTAGGTGTGCGTGCAAACCTACCCGCAGCTCAGGGTGAGGAATAGTGAGTTCGTTATGGCGCCACCAGTTTTCTTACGGACTACAAACTGGAAGTCCCCTAGATGTTATAGGAGCTTGCTTGGGCGATCACACACCAGTGCACGACAAAACAAAAAAAAAGTTAGCATATAAGCATTAAAAAAAACTGACTTGGTCAATACTCATTAAAGAGAAAAAAATTAATAATAATAATATAATAATACAAATTATTCTGGTATCAGGTGAGCTAAATAAAACTCAAAAAGATTAAAAACAAATTACATTTATTTAAAAATAATTCCTTGAGGATTTAAATTTCATAAATTAAAAAAAAAACAGGTTTAAGTTTTCAAGTTACATAAAAAAAAGGATTAGTAAATGTTAAAAGGATTAATAAAAGGTTGCCTGTTTCCTGACGGCAGGTAAGGGTGGTCTGCAGAGTCTGGACTCAACTCCGGAGTAAAATTTGAGGTAAATTTGAAGTTAAAGTTGAACAGTAATTTGGAGTTATACCTAAATTTGGAGGCCTTAGGTTAACATGTGGCCTCGAAGTGGGCGGCTTGAATCAAATCTAATAATCCTGATTTTCAGAGACCATCTTTGCAAATTTCACCATTAATTTCCAAAAATATTCGCACAACAAAATTGGAACCTTTGCAAAGATTTATGGATGGTTTAAATTAAAAATCCCATACGGATGACCACGATATTCGCAGTAAAAATATTAAACCAATGTCGTTTCACCAGCGGGCCATGCAAATTGGCACAGGCCGGCTGCAGCAGTTGAAAAATAAAAAATCGGATCAACGACTCGTCAGCCCATCCAAGATAGATTAGCTCGAATATTAAAAAAAAAATAATTTAATGCTGTAGGCAATTTACCCATTTACCAGCGCATTCACCATAACATAGCTTCGACAAAATTAAACCGTTACAGTGTTTCCTGCGAAAAATAGTTAGAAGGCTTTAAAAAATATGAGCGATAGCTCATTCGACGCGGAATGCAAATCTGAGAAAGACGTTTTGAGGATTTTTTTGCCAATAAAAATTGCTGTTATTATTAACAAAAACCGAAATAAAAAAAGCCATTTTGATTTTCGATGATAACTTGAAAACCATAAGAGGTAGCGGAAATTCCAAAAAAGATCCTTGAAGAGAAAAAAATTTCCGTCAAAAAATGTTTATAGTTATTTACCTAACAAGTGCGGAAAGTGATACTTTTCCGCACGCGACGGCAGTTACACGAACGACGCGAAGCGGAGTTCGGGTAAGCCGTCAAGGGTGGAAAAGACACTTTCCTTACGTGTTAGGTACAACATTTTTTCTACGAGTGTGTGGAAAAAGTCAAACTAAACAACCATTAGATAATATTTGTTTTTACCATTACTACTTATTATTATTAACAACATTAATCGTAAGGTAGCATTTTGCAAATGAATCGCAAAGGCAAGTTGTTGTGGGTAAGTTGCGGAGTTGGAGATTGGCGTTGAGGTGCAATTGAACCGGTCGTCGTTATAGGTAACAGAGACACATTGTTGCTTGCTAGAAGACGGTACAATGGGCCTTGAGTGCGTGTTGCTGTGTTCAAAGGTAGATGAATTTTGGGATAATATTTTGATTGATAAGTCCTTCTTGCAACTTAGAGCTTTCTAGGTAGCCTTCTGCAACAGATGATGACTTCCAACCTCCAAGTCTTTTAATATTCGTTATGCCTTCACCAGAATTAGCTAACATTGTAGCTGAGGAACGGCGAAAGCTATGTCCCGTGTAAAGTTCTGGGTTTGGAAGACGTAAATAGGCAGCTATTTCAGAGGGCATCTTGCCAAAAGTATTTATTCCTATGCACTGGACAGTACAACCCATTTTTTTTGTAATTAACAAAAAATCTTCTGTGTACTGTTTGGGGCTTTCGTAAACTGGAATTCTTTCTATACAAAGCTAGATATTTTTCAATTTCCTCGGAAATGACAAAACTTCGGCTAGAATGGTTTTTGGAGTCTGGAAGATTTACAATTAAAAGATTCCCCTTATCGTCAATATCATCAATGCTAATTTTCATTAATTCTTCTCGACGACACGCACCAGCTAGTCCGAAAATTGTAGCTACCTTCTTCGCTAGATAGACATCATTTGGAGCATCATTAATAAATTTTGCTATTTCATCCTTCGAGAAAATTTTGGCCTTCTTGGGTCTAAATCCCACATTTTGCTTCTTCAAAAATGATGTAACTTTGAAATATTTGCTTAAATCCATGTTCTTTTCGATCTTAATGACACTTTTTAACATGGAATACCTTGGCCATAAGGTATTGGGTTTACATGTTTTAGCAAGTTCCGCGAAATATGCCATAAAAACTTCTTCTTTCATACTTTTGATTTTTTTCTCACCACATCAGCTTGTAAATGCTGTATATTCTTTCTCGTACCTGTGCCTTGACTTGGAAGGCAACAAATTTAAATTTGCTATTTCGGCTGCTTTGAGAATGGATTCAGGTAATTCCTCGTCAGAAGACTTCATGGGAAACGTTTTTTACTTCAAAATCGACGATACTGATCAGAATGTACTAAAGACACTTTTAATTATCGATGACTTTTAATGACTTTGATCTTTTATAATATGGACACCGGCACCGGCACCGGTCAAAACTAAAAATCTGACAAGCAAGTTTAATATATACCAGGATGTTTGAAACAATGTTTTTATAATAATATTAATATTTCGTTGATTTTTCACCTAATTTGTACAAATAAAATAATACTATGCCAATAATAGAATTATACTAAGTCAAACTTCAGAATTAAAAACATTTTAGTGTTTACTTTTCCGCACTAGCGCGGAAAAGTGACACTCTCCAAACTAAATTGCATGCGGAAAAGTGCTGCTTTCCACACGCTAGTAGAAAAAATAATTGTCCTATAAATTTTTCGCGTCGTGGAGCCCTTCTTATATATACACTACTGCCAAAAATTAAGGAAGCAAAAAAAAGGTGATTTTTGGAGGGCTGTATTTCTGTGAAAAAAAAATGGTCGTATCGAGATCGTTAAAAAGATCTTTTGGCCAAAAATTTTTAAGAGCGACAGTTATTGAGTAAGTTGAAAAAATAAGACGAAAAAAAATTATCAATTTTTTGCCTTTTTTTTTTGTCCACGGACTTGTACATTTTTTTTTGGAGTAAAATCATATTATAGACTTGATAGCCTGTTCATGCAGCCCCATCTTAATTTTTTTTTAACCATCGATATCTCAGCATTCAATCACGGAACGGGAAATTAAAGGGCAGTTCCAAAATCTTCAATGAATTTCCTACAAAATTCGCTTCTGGCCAGTGGATAAAAACTTTTTTTTTTCATCCTCAATTTTAACCTGAAAACAGTGACTTTTTCCCTTGTTCCGAAAATCGTTCTTATCTTTGCGAATATTAATAAGGAGTCTAATGTTTGCACGAATTTTTATATCTTAATGTTCTCTCTACAACACTGCAAATCGGCAGATCGATCGATCAAATGGTTTGTCTAAACCGTTTTATCAAAATTTCAGAAATAATTAAAGGAGCAAAATTTACATTTTTGAGTACAGTAGGGATATAATACGCGAGCTGCACCCAAATAGTGCACGATGACGTCATATGACCTTGAATGGCCACGTGTGCGATACATCATATCACCCCCCTCCACTTGACCTTGACTGACTGCGCATGCGTGTCATCCACTCTTTGTCTTGTGACCTTGAGCATTACTACGCATGCGTGCCCCTCCCACTCTTCGTCTTCTTGACCTTGATAATTAATGCACATGCTTGTCCCTTCCACTCTTTTGCTCTTCGACCTTGAACTTTGTTAAGCAGGCGTGCCTTTCCCACTCTTCAACCTTGAACATGAATGCGCCTGCGAGCTTCTTTCGCTCTTCGACCTTGATGTTTTTTTTGTCCCACCCAATTGTAAATTAGACAACTAGTTATACATTATATATATATATATTTTTACAAGGTACAAAACTGGATTCATTTGAAGGGCTTTTTACTAAAAATGAGCAATAAATTATTGTAAATTTTGGTGTAACTGTTTAATATATAAATGCCTAATAAGTGTATGTTGCCATTTGTTGCTAATCCATTTCAAGAAGGGAGAATTTTAAGGTTACACGTAGCAAAAGTACTTAATTAATCTTGGGATGGGTTTTATTATTTTAAACCTAATAAAAAGACAAAATATATTTATATATATTTATTAATTAGAAACTTTAAGTATGTGTACCTGTTCTAATGGAGCAAACGGTCTACTAACTCCTTAGGTTTATTCCAATAGACATATTCGGATTGTTTTAAAGAAAAGTGTTTTTTCGATGGTAGCTGAAAGTTTGCATTTTTTTGTAGTTCTCGCCGTACTGAACTACCTAATTTAGTTCCTAGCATTAAAGGTTTTATAATATTAATGTACTTTTTCCACTTGGTTTCTCTTAAACCTTTTTGATTATTATAACCATCGTAAACAGCATCAGTCAGTTCCAAAATATTTTTATAGTTGTCTAAGACATGTGTACTTATCTCACTCTCTTTACCCAATATGGGTGGGTATTTTAAAAATAATAAGTCGTATAGCTCATGCCCACCGTCAAATGTGGCCACATTTTTATTTTGATTATAAAATAACACTTTTCCATTTTTAAAACAAACTTCCATTTTACCTATATACAATTTCTTTTTATCTTGTGTTTTATGTACCCCATAAACGGTATCATATAAAGAAGGTATAAAGCAACAATTTACGGTCAAACCTGACACTTTTGGGGTGAAATTTAAATTTTTGTATTAATGTAGTATAGCTATTTTTATATTTTGGTTAAGAGTATCATTAAAATAAACGCATATTATACTAAACAGAGTTTTATTTATTTATTTATTTATTATTATTAAACAATATACTGTTACTAAGCTAAAAAGAAATAAAAAAATGTTATTTACATACTTACAAACTTTAATCAGATTTCTATTATTACATTCTAAAGCACCCTAGAACATAGATTTTTACACTATAAAACCAGAATACTTTATTTACATATAGGAAATGTACTTAATTAATCTTGACATGGGTTTTTATTATTATAGGCGTAATAAAAAGACACAAATTGATAAATTAGCATACATTTATTTGACAAAATCCTTTTAAAAATATACATAGAGGGCACTAGATGGGAAAAAATCAATAATGAACTAAGGCCCGGCCTATAGGCAACTAGGTTTACAATAATATATATGTGTTTGTAAATCTATAAAGCTTTGCCCACACTTATATATTAAATGAATATATTAATTAATAATTAGTTTATTTCTCACATAGTATTTATTCTGCAACAAAATGTAAATTTTAGTGTATTTGTTTACGAAACTTTAATCAGATTTCTAATTATTAAAAGTATTTAGTGCAAGTCCAATAGAAAAAGTATAATAATTATCCTAAAAAAACAAGGATATCCAAAACCTTGTTTTCATGTCGTGCTGCAGTCATTTTCTTCATTTAAAAGCTTTTTTATTCAATACTTTCTGACTATGTATTTGGAATTAGTTAATTAATATTAAAATAATTTTTATCACAAGTTAATAAAAGTAGGCCAATTTTTTTGAAAATTGATATAAGAAACTATCTTTCACTTTTGAACAACTTTTCCTAGTAACTTATTTCCATATCTTCTCAAATAAATGCACTTTACTCTTGAACCATTTAAAATATTTTCAATCTTCTGAGTTTCGCGTATAAAATTTGTTAAATGTTTTTATCCCAATGTAACTTTAAAAATTAGCAATTTTTTTAAGAATCGTTGTTTTTTTGATAAAATTAAAAATAAAGAAGTTTTTTACTATTCAACGCCTTGTCCGTGGACATACTGGTGTGTCCACGAAAAGGTGTTGAGTAAGAAAAACTTCTTTATTTTTAATTTTATCGAAAAAAGTTACTAAGTTAAAAAATTTGCTACTTCTTAGAGTAAGATTGGGATAAAAATATTTAACATATTTTATACGCGGTGTTTAGAAAATTGAAAAAACTTAAAATGGTACCAAGAGTAAAGTGCATTTATTTGCAAAGTATGGAAATAGGTTACAAGAAATAGTTGTTTAAACGTAAAGTAGTCTTTAATACCAATTTTTTAAAAAATCGGTCCACTTTTATTTATTTGTAATTAAAATTTCATTATCAATTAACTAATTTAAAATTTTTGTACTAGTAGGCGTTGATAGTGACAAGCTTTATTGACACTTGGCTTTTATAATTCATTAGCCGCAGTATCGTCAGCTTTAAATGTTACTTAACAGCAAAAAATTTGATTAGAAATGATTGTATAGTTTAATATTGATAAGATACACCCTTTCTAAATTAAATTATTTTTTTAAATGAACTCTTTCAAAGCCATGCGAAATATTTTAACATATATTTTTTATTTTAATAATATGCCCTTAATACATAATCATAGAAAAACTATTTACAATTTTTTTCATATTTTTGGTTAAACCTAAACTTACAAAACAGCTTAAA